>CM050217.1:1810000-1872500 GCA_027475355.1 Coilia nasus | reverse complement strand
TGTTAAAACATCATACCGAGTTGGTATGTGTACTGGGTACCAACTCGGTATGATGTTTTAACATGCCAATTTTCATTTTACACCGAAGTTCTCCTTTAATATCATATGTAACATTCTCTCGATGTTTCTGCATCTTTCAACCAAACATCCTGGATTACCTTCCACTTCAACCTTCTCTATTTCAACTTTTCCTCTTTTGCCTCTCTCCCACTCTACAGAGATGTGTTTGCCCCCCTCTCCTCCGACTCAGCCCCGCGTGGTACCCGTGTCCGACACAGAGCTGGCGCTGTCATGGCAACAGGGCGAGAGCGAGGGCAGCGCCCCAGTGCTGCACTTCCTCGTGGCGTACATCAGGTAGCGTCCGTCAGTCACACCCTCCTTTCATCCTCACGCGCCCTGGTGACACACACACACATACACATACGGACAGCCTGCTTGGTCAGGGGGCTCCTATGCTTTGTCTTGGGTGGAAGGAGAAACTCTTACACACACCTCAAAAAATGTGTATGGCATAGACCAGGAGTCGGATGTCTCTTTGAATCTTCTGCCAGCTGTTTGAAAGTTGTTGCAGAGGAACTGTCAAAGATGTGTCTGTGCCCATTTCGATGATGGCTGGCTCTTTTTTTCATGCCCCCCTACACTGCACGCAGTTCCCTTATGGATCACCTACAGTTGGCATTTCCTTGAAGTTTCACGTGAGATTCCTGAACTTTTGAACTCCCAGCAGTCCGCTGCGTTGTGCAGAGAAAGAAGTGTAACACAAGAGCGTTCTGAGCGCATTGTGTTCTTGTGGACAGAAAGCATGTCATTAGGGCGATCGTTTTACCCCTCCACATTCCGTGGTCGGAATGTAGTGGTGTTCATTAAAAAACAAAACATGAACAGTGTTCCCTCTGACCTCACCTTGAATCTGTCCCATGTGGAGCACCAGTGGGGGCTCAACTGGTTTGGTCTAATCATGTCATTTGTCCCACTGGCAGGAGCGTATTTAAACAGCTGCTATGCTCCTTAAGCTTTAGTTCAGGGTGCATTATTTCAGAAATAACAAAAACACTTAAGCAGCATAAAGAGAACCATCAAAATGTAGCTCATTTTGCACATAAAATCATCTTCTTTAGTTTCTTATTTATTTATTCACTAATTTATATATTTAACTCTATGGATTATAAAAGTAACTTAGAATCTTCAAATCTGGTAGATGTAAGTCTATACTTATGCATAGTTACCTCCTGCAGTGGTCGAGGTGTTTGTTAGTTTGTTCGTTAGTTAGCACAAAAAGTTATAGATGGATTTTGATCAAATTTTCAGGGTAGGTCAAAAATGGCCTAACTTACAGGTGATTCGATTTTGGTGGTGATCTGGGCTGCCCTGGTGGAGGTCTGCGCTTTCTGAACGCTTTTCTAGTTTTGATAGTGTTAGACACACACATACCCAGGCACAAACACACACAACATTGTAAATATGTTTTGTGGGGTAGACAAGGTCACGAATGTGCATTCCTACTCAGGTGTGTGTGCGAGGTGTGTGCGGACTGCAGGCCTTTACCTCACTTCCTGACTGCGTCAGCCAGGCCTTTACCTCACTTCCTGACCTTCACCTCACTTCCTGACTGCGTCAGCCAGGCCTTTACCTCACTTCCTGACTGCGTCAGCCAGGCCTTTACCTCACTTCCTGACCTTCACCTCACTTCCTGACTGGGTCAACCAGGCCTTCACCTCACTTCCTGACTGGGTCAACCAGGCCTTCACCTCACTTCCTGACTGGGTCAACCAGGCCTTCACCTCACTTCCTGACCTTCCCCTCACTTCCTGACTGGGTCAACCAGGCCTTCACCTCACTTCCTGACTGGGTCAACCAGGCCTTCACCTCACTTCCTGACCTTCACCTCACTTTCTGACTGGGTCAACCAGGCTGGCCGGCCATACTTCTCTGTAACCATCTCCGTGGGAGACCACAGGGTTGTGACGCTAATGTGCAGTTTTAAACTCTGAGACTTTACAGTTTTTCTCAATTGCTTAAACACATTTTCTGAAAACATGCCTCATACTCTCGGAACTCTACACACAAGTCAAAAAAACACACACACAGTGGGCTAAACCCATTACTTCTCCTGCAAAATGAAACTTTGCATTCAAAACAGTATTATTTCTTCTCAAAATGCTATTTTGTTGTCAAATGACACACACAAACCATCATATGAATAGACATTTATAACAACCAGTTGAACCCTGATGTGCTTAATGTAAAACACTATGATAAATGGAAAACACTTCTTCTCCAGTCATCATAATGATTTAGGATTTTTTTTTTGTTCAGTGTTACACTTGCTACAGACAGTACATACATAAGTGTGCTATATTTTAGAAGATTGTTTTTATACTCAGAACGCACATATACATCGATACAAATATATTTTATTTTTCCCACAAAAACAGTGTACACACTGTGCATCCCAATCAACACAAAACTGCACCTACAGTGGTCTACATAAAACACAACAGAAGAGTTTACTGTAGCCTATACAGTTACAAAAAAATTACGCTGCATCCTTTCTTCTGTTTTGGCGTGACCACAGCACCTCATCCACATCACATGCAATTTTTTTCCTGGCCTAGCAGCGAATCCATCCATGAGAAGCATCAGTTGCTATATTTCCACATGCATCTTCCATAGCTTAGAGAAAGGGTACACGCATTTGTGGATTTTGGTCATACACTTTCATCTCCAGTCAAAAAAAAATCCTCAATTGGGTTGAGGATTGCAGAATATGGAGAGAGATACGTAAACAACTAAACAACTACTGTGAAATATTTTCGTTGACCAAATAGTCAACCAAAATGGCTCTGATCTCATCATAGATTACTGTTCTTTCTCATTCTCATTCGGGTCCTCCCCGTCCTTCTCCTCTTACTCTCACTCCTCTAGCTGTGGCTCTGCCTCTTCCAAAGCTCTGATAGCTAATTGTAAAGCTGTGTGACAGGTGTTTGCCAATGTGATGAGTCAGTGTGCATAGTAGGGCAATTAACTTTAGAATTTTGAATCACTGTGTGTTCCTTGTGAAAACAAGAGATTTTTGTCATGAAAATTGTGCCAAACGCAGAGAATTGTCTATAGTGTTTTGAAAAAAGTGTGTTTTAGAACTGCAATTTGAGTGTAAAGCAGGAATTGTGTTTATAGTTTAGCAGAATTGGTTCATGGGGTTGGTGCATGAGTTACATGTTGTGGTCATTGTGTCTGAAGTACAAGGAATTGTGTTTAAACAATTGAGAAAAACTGTAATTTTTTGAGCACAATTACATGTACACAAGCATGTACAGTTGGCGAAGTACTACCCAAAGATCTTTGTCAATTTTGTCCGTTGAAGTTGTTTTCGGAGAGGGATCATACAGGATTACATTGTGTTTCTCATGGTCTGCTCAAAAGGAATGTTGATAACAGGCTACAGTATTGTATTGTATATTCCGAGTCTTTTTTTTTTTGGTTAATTCAGAAATGTAGCATCTGAATAGAGCCAGTGGGACAGCTTGTCTCCAGGCTCTGTGAGGCTTTGAGCTCCTCAGGCAGACACAGACGGTTTGTGGCCGGTCTGCCTTAAATGGGAGAAGGACCACTTGCCCGCAACACAGTACTTAACTGTAATTGGGCACAACACTGTGATTGAGTGCGACATAGCATAGGGTCTGTATGGGTATAGAGTGCTCAACCATCAAAAAGCCCATGGGATGAATGGCGTGCATGGTCCAATACAATGTTGTCTTGATGTGAAAAAAGGTTAGGACAGTGCTGTGCATTGTGTGACCTCTCGTGAATGGTTACTGTCACAATGCTTGTGGTTTGCTCTTGACAGCAACACATTTTTGAATGCATGTTGGAAATATTTCTCTGCTGCTCACTGTCTTTTTGTGTTTTGAGACTGGGATGTATTAATGCTTGTCATGAATTCATTTCTGTTTTTTTATTTATTTATTCATGAAGTTCACTTCACTGATTTATAGTTATTATGTTTAATTGGCCACTGACAATGTCAACAAACTTCATGTAAATGTGTACATTTGATACACTGTAATGTTGCAAGTGGAAAGTTGGAGTGTACAGCCCAAAGGGCATGATGTTGTACAAGGCTGCATCCTTATTTTGAAGCGCCCCAACTGCGTCTTAGCGACTCTTGCAGACAAAAGGCACTCTTTCGTGCTCTTGCAGATAAAAACACTATAATATTATTCAGCACTTATGTACAGCCTATAATATTATTCAGCACCTATGTAAAGCCTATAATATTATTCAGCACCTATGTAAAGCCTATAATATTATTCAGCACCTATGTAAAACCTATAATATTATTCAGCACCTATGTAAAACCTATAATTATCCCCCACGTCGCCCCCCCCACCCCCACGTGTCCCTGCCCCAGGCCAGAGATGGACACAGAGTGGACGTACATCCGCGAGCCGGTGGAGGCCACCTCCATGGTGCTGAAAGGGCTCTTCCCAGACACCGAGTACCAGTTTGTGGTGCGGGCCGTCAACCTGCACGGAGTCAGTCCGCCCAGCACCATCAACAATCCGGTGCGCACCCTTGGTGAGTCATTAGCTGGATTTGTGTGTGTGTGTGTATGTTTGTGGGTGGGTGTGTGTGTGTGTGTGTGTAAGTGTGTGTGTGTGTGTGTGTGTGTATGTGTGGGTGGGTGAGTGAGTGTGTATATGTGTGTAAGTGTGTGTGTGTGTGTGTGTGTATGTGTGGGTGGGTGAGTGAGTGTGTATGTGTGGGTGGGTGAGTGAGTGTGTATGTGTGTGTATTAATGCTGGTGGGCCTCAGACTCGTCTCACCTAGTGCTGGGTGTAGGTGTGAGAGGGGTGGGGGATTGTGGGTAGTGGTCTGAGAGGCGGTGGTGGAGAGGGTGGAGGAGGGGAGAGGGTGGAGGAGGGGAGAGGGTGGGGTTGTAAGGCTGACCGGGGTAGAGGAGTGGAGAGGGTGGGGTTGTAAGGCTGACAGGCAGTGGTGGAGAGGGTAGAGGAGTGGAGAGGGTGGGGTTGTAAGTCTGAGAGGGGGTGGTGAAGAGGGTAGAGGAGGGGAGAGGGTGGGGTTGTAAGGCTGACCGGGGTAGAGGAGTGGAGAGGGTGGGGTTGTAAGGCTGACAGGGGGTGGTGGAGAGGGTGGTGGAGGAGTGGAGAGGGTGGGGTTGTAAGGCTGACAGGCGGTGGGGGAGAGGGTGGTGGAGAGTGGGTGGAGGAGTGGAGAGGGTGGGGTTGTAAGGCTGAGAGGCGGTGGAGGAGTGGAGTGGGTGGAGGAGAGGGTGGTGGAGGAGTGGAGAGGGTGGTGGAGAGGGTGGTGGAGGAGTGGAGGTGGTGGGGTTGTAAGGCTGAGAGTGGGTGGAGGAGTGGAGAGGGTGGGGTTGTAAGGCGGAGAGGGGGTGGTGGAGGGGGTGGTGGAGAGGGTGGTGGAGGAGTGGAGAGGGTGGAGGAGTGGAGAGGGTGGGGTTGTAAGGCGGGGCCTGAGTGTCCGTCTTGTTTGTGGCTGAGTGCAGGTTGGCTGTGCTTGTGCTGGGGCGCTACATGCCAAGAGGCTGTGAGTGGGTTATATGGGGCTAATGGAGTTAAGCATCTTAAGGCTGGGCTGCTTCACAGGGGAGGACTCTGCCTTACACTACTGCACTTCATGCCTCCCCCTCACACACCACATACACAAACACACACACACACACACATATGCATGCACGCATACCCACAACACACACACACACACACACTCACAGACATATACTTATACACACACACACACATGCATACATACACACACACACACACACACACACACACACACACACACACACACACACACACACACACACACACAGCGTTAGTAATGCTGGCTTGATCAGACAGGATTAGGAGCAGCACGACCCCCTGTGGTGAGAGAGCCCATCCAAATAAAGCCATCACACACTTAACACGCAGGACCCTGCAGTACCTACCACCTTACACAATAGCCGTGTCCAAATTGTCCACTCGCTCAGTGTAGTGTATATGTATGTAGGTCACAATATAGTGTAGTGTATGTAGGTTAGTATATAGTGTAGTGTATGTAGGTTAGTATATAGTGTAGTGTATGTAGGTTAGTATATAGTGTAGTGTATGTAGGTTAGTATATAGTGTAGTGTATGTAGGTTAGTATATAGTGTATTGTATGTAGGTTAGTATATAGTGTATTGTATGTAGGTTACTATATAGTGTGTGAGTTACAGTGTTTTGTTCCATACGTAGTGCATTACACTGAACAAGGAGACATTTTGGATTCGACCAGTGTGTTTTAGAGAAGGACACACTACACATCTGCCCTCCACTCTCTTATGTAGGGGATAGTGTGTTTTAGAGAAGGACACACTACACATCTGCCCTCCACTCTCTTATGTAGGGGATAGTGTGTTTTAGAGAAGGACACACTACACATCTGCCCTCCACTCTCTTATGTAGGGGATAGTGTGTTTTAGAGAAGGACACACTACACATCTGCCCTCCACTCTCTTATGTAGGGGATAATGTGTTTTAGAGAAGGACACACTACACATCTGCCCTCCACTCTCTTATGTAGGGGATAATGTTCCAGGAGGTGGTTGTTGTTGTGGAATCAGTGGAATAACACATATTGTATTGTATTACTCTGAAGGGACTTATTCCACGACAGTAACCACCTCGCTGAACATTATCTAGGTTATTATACAGGTACTTGCCAAAAAAAATAATAATAGAAAGTTCTTCAAACTTCTAACAATATTATATTTTAGACATTTTATTGCCACTTCATGGTTTCCTCTGCAAAAAAAGGTTAATTGAGGAAATAGAATGTTAAAGTGTTGTTTATGACCCTCTGGAACGTGGTGCTGCTTTCTGATTGGTTGCTAGGCATGCAGTAAAATCGTATATCATGCACGCCTTGAAAGTAGTTCTGGCAAAAAAGTTTAAAACTTCAGCACCGTTCCATATCAATACCCAATAGAACGTACGTACGTACCTACTGTAACCATCTCTATCAAACTTCGCAATTAATGGCAATGTGGAGTTAAATTTCCATCAACTTAAAAAAAATATTAAACCGAAAATAACAAATAAATCAGCGTTTTGGAATAAGTATTGCACGTGTCGCGTTGCTCAATCCAAGCTAGCTAACACCTGATGAGCAGTAGCAATCACCTTACCAAATGAAAGGTAACCTTGACAACCTGGCTAGTGACTGAGGGCTGTGTAGCGCTCTACTTAACGTTACAAATATTAGGCTACATTGTAGGCCACACTGTAGCGAAACTGAGTCTAAGTTAACCCTAAGTTATGTGAGAATTATTTTAAATACATTCTACATAATTAAGTGGCATTAACCGGGTCATAAGCGGGGTAACATCCTCCGAGGCGTGCATTATACAGTTTTATACACTTGGCGGAGCAAACTTCCCTCCGCTTCGCGTCGGGAAGTTCTTAGGCTCCACCTCATTGACTTAAAACTGTATAATGCACGCCCCGTCGGATGTTACCCCTTACGTAACAATGTGTCCAGCTGCTAAATAACTCGTTGCAGCTTATAAAGTTGAAGTTCTGTTACGATAGTTGAATGGACTACTTGCGGAGTGATATGAAGTAAGCACACAGATCGCTGCCATTGACAGCATTCATTATACTTTAGCATTCTAAAGAGCCATATAGTAATTTGTGTCTAACATCCTTATGTGAATATGGGTAAAACAGAAGCTTTCAGTACCCTTTGACAGCGTGAAGTGTTCTGTGAAAACAGCTTGGCAGATTATTATGCAGCGTTGCATCCTAGCTAAAAATATTGCTTCTGCTGTATGTAATATTGATGTATTGGAGGTGTAAATTGCCTGGACTGATGTTGGGGGTGTGTTTGATCACCTTTATTCCCCTTAAGGCCCCTCTTTGTGGGTGCAGAGGCCCTTAAGGGTAAGAGCTTCCAGTATGTGGCAAGCCCACTCGGCTACTGGTAGAGAGGTATACCCTATGAAATGGTGCCATAGCTCACAGTGGTCCACCATCATAACATCTGTGATCTGTGATATAAAGAAGAGAAAATCATCGGCTTAAATTGGTAAAAACGAGTTAAAAATGAGTTCATCAAATGTAACTATTGTACTTCCAAATTATGTAATGTAAATTATGTACATATGTAACCATAATTTGAACTCAAATCAGTTCAGTAAATGTAAGTATTCTATTGTAAATTATGGTTATTTATGTCATTACATAATTTACAATATGTATATCACCACACATATCACTAGTAGCCACTGATCACATGACACTGCTCCGTAAGGATGCACTAAAATGTGGGTAGCACTTTATTTGAAGGTGCCTACATAAGAGTGACATGAGCATGTTATAAGCATGACACGGCACATATCATGAACATTATTGAGACTTCATTTATGCTTATGACTGTTGTCATAAGTGTCACCCGGGTTTTGTAATGTTAAGTTGAGATTTTTTGGGATGCAGACAATTGAAAAATCAAATGACACTTAATGACAGCAGTCATAAACATAAATGAAGTGCCATTAATGTTCATGATATGTGTCATGTCATGTTTATAAAGGGCTCATGTCACCCTTATGCAGACACCTTCAAATAAAGTGTTGCCAAAATGTGTCCTGATGTCACACATTAACCCACAGGCTCAGGAGATGTCACTAGTGGAGATGGCCAGCGCTTCAAAACTGACATGAAAATAAAAGATGATGATGTCTTTGATGTGGATGACTCTGACTATGACGTCTTCATTGAAGAGGTTGGTCATCGTGGTTTTCTTTAGTGGAACTTACTTTACAGAATCTGCAGTAAATACATGTAACTTTATACATGTACCTTTATACATGTAACTTTATACATGTAACTTTATACATGTAACTTTATACATGTAACTTTATACATGTAACTTTATCTTGCCTATCGAGTCTTTCTGGTAGAACTGGTAATACTGAATAAGCAGTAGTATAAAACATGACGTGATGATAGAAAGATAGTAGATAGCAGATAGTAGATAGTAGATAGTAGATAGTAGATAGCAGATAGCAGATAGCAGATAGTAGATAGTAGATAGCAGATAGCAGATAGTAGATAGTAGATAGTAGATAGTAGATAGCAGATAGCAGATAGCAGATAGCAGATAGAAGATAGAAGATAGTAGATAGTAGATAGCAGATAGCAGATAGCAGATAGAAGATAGCAGATAGCAGATAGTAGAAACGTCATTTATATATTAAACATCTCCATTACCCAGCTGAAAAAGACTCCAGCCATCCCTGACGAGGACAAGAGATCCCCGCTCAGGTCTAGAACTGGGGTTCCGGGTAATGGAAACGTCATCTTCAGGATGAGCCCAAAGTCCCCCAACACCACCCTCCCCACTCCAGTGTGGCCCACCTCTGCCTCCGCATCCACCTCCGCATCTGCTCTTGCCAGCACCACAGCCCCCACCTTCACCTCGTCTCTCCCCTCCTCCTCCTCCTCCTCGTCCTCCTCCTCCGGTGGCCTCACCCCTGACCCCACCACTACTAGCAAGGCCACATCAGGCACCTCCTCCACCCCCTCCACCACCACCACCTCAGTGCTCACCAGCTCTGCCTTGCCTGGGCCCACGCCCTCTCGACCCATGACCCCCTGGAGGGGTGAGGTGCCGCGGGCGTACGACCTGCCGTGTGAGGACACCGTGTGCCCCCCCGACAGCTTCTGCCTGAGCGACTACGACAGCGGAGGCTCGCGCTGCCACTGCAGCCTGGGTCGCCAGGGAGACGCCTGCTCCGAGGGTAAGCCCAGACGCTCCACACTCCACGCGTGGCCCTCCAGCCAGGGGCACAGGTGATGCCCAGGGGCTCTGCCCTACAATGCCCCAGTGCAGTAACTAAGTTGGCGTACTGCCAAATTGAACGTGTTTTGTAGGTATGACAGTGGTGATGCTTTTATGCACTTTGTCATTAGGAAGAAGCAAGAGATTTAGTCACAAGACAAAGGAGGCATTATAAATCAATTTCTAGTCTAAATATGCAGTTACTGCCTTTTGGCTTTGTAGGGCATTGCTGATGGCTGTTCATGATGAAGTGGATACACCATTGGAGCTTATTTATCACACTGCCGCAAAAACACACGAGCCTTCTCTAGAGGTCAACCTACACGTATAACTGTGCTGGAACAGATGTACAAAAACTGATAGTTCAGTACAGATATTACTTCTTTTATCTTTCGTCTTTGAATCCCTAAAAGCCATTACAGCTTAGGTTATCCTACATAACATGAAAATAATATAATGCTTTATCTTTAGTGTAACTATGCAGTTAAGTGTAGTTATATGTTTATTTGTTACAAGTTGTGTTTGTAAGAGATCTGACACATGGTTCGTAAAAATGTGTTACATTATTGTCGTACTCCCAGTGGGAACCACGTCCCTTCAAACGTATTCAGCATTAATGTCAACATTATTATGTTATGTAAAACATTTAACTATACTTGCGAGGAAGGTAAGTGGTCCGATAACAAGTACTGCAAATGCAAAGGGCATTTAGTTTCACACTTTGTTGCATACTTCTGCAGTTTCACTTGGCTTTTTTGTTCGTATAAGTGTCACGAAATAACATTAGTTCAGGTCATTAGTGCAGACTCCTGCTGAAAAAGCCAACTTCTGGAGACAAATTAAATTCTTCTCCTTCAGCCCCTGCGCTGCGTTTTAGGGTTCTCACAGCGAGTGCCAGGATCGTTCTGCTCCTAAATTGGAGACGTTTAAAGTGCGCTCTGCCCAGGAGACGGACTAACTCAGCGCTCAATCAGTGGCTCTCTGCATCTCAAGTCCCCACAAAGAGTCCCTCGAGACAGCGTGTCTGTGGTAGCTGTCACTGATGCCCCACAGATGTCTCTTTCTCTCATCTTTATCTCTCTCTTTCTCTCCCTTTATCGCTCCCTCTTTCTTTCTCTGTCTCTCTCTCTCTCTCTCTCTCTCTCTCTCTCTCCTCTTTAAATCTCTCAGGGCATGATTTAGTTTTGGATGAGTAAGTCATCATTGCCTTTTTGCTCTCTGTGGCTCTCCTACTGCAGATGCTGTCCCTTTCTATTCTGTCAGATTATGTTAGGAAACGTTTTCCCACAGCCTCGCAGTTTCTCTGTCTCTTTCTCTGGCTCTCACAAAGCCCTGTGGGTGTGTGGGTGTGTGATTTTTTGATTCCTGTCCTATTGTGTCACAGTGGGCTCCCGCAAAGGCGGAGGTGGATGGTGGATGGAGTTTGTGTTTGTCAGAATCCCCTGTTGAAACACTCTCTAAGCTCGCTGTTAAAACACACTCTAGTAGAGTAGAGTAGTAGAGTAACTTTATTGATCCCGAAGGAAATTAAGGTGTCCAGTAGCATACACATAATACACATTGCAAAAAACAGATCAAGCCTATTGCACACAGTAGCATACACATAATACACATTGCAAAAAACAGATCAAGCCTAATACACACTCTAAGATCCTAGGGTGATGTTTCGGTAGAACTGGTACTGAAAACACCAACACAACCTCCCAAGCAGTAACACAAGCAGCACAGGTACACTCTGAAGAAGATGGCAGCCTTTCTGCCTGCTCTGCCCTACAAAGGCAAACTGCAGTAACTACACAAACATCCAAACTGAGAAGAATGCCTTCAAAGTTGTCACACTGCCCAGTCAAACATGTAGTAGGTGTAATAGTGGTGATGCCTTTATACACTTTCTTAATAGGAGGAAGGGAGAAATTTAGTCACGAGACAAAGGAGGCGTTATAAAGTCCATTTCCAGTCCAAACTCAGTTACTGCCTTTTGGCTTTGTAGGGCAGTGCTGATGAACTGCCATGAATGGAATGGAAGTGTTGAGTGACGTACAGTATGTCCAGTATGTTTGTCTCTCTCCCACATATGGCTTTGTAAACACTTCTTGACATGACATTGACTGTGTCCTGTGTGAAACATATGAATCTATTTCTCTCTCTCTTTGTGTGCGGCAGGTGTGATGGTGCAGTTCCCCAAATTTTTAGGCTATTCTCACATGACCTTTGAACCCCTGAAGAACTCGTACCAGACCTTTCAAATCACTGTTCAGTTCAAGGTAATACAGCTGTTTTCATGCACAACACACAGCAGTATCCAAAATAATAACAATGCCACTCTCAGCCAGTAACTAACTGTATGTATTTTCTCTTTCTCTATGAGTTTTTGGTTGGGAGCACATTGGATGTGTGTGTGTGTGTGTGTGTGTGTGTGTGTGTGTGTGTGTGTGTGTGTGTGTGTGTGTGTGTGTGTGTGTGTGTGTGTGTGTGTGTGTGTGTGTGTGTGTGGGTGTATGTGTATGTATGTGCGTGTGTGTGTTTGTCCATGCACATATATGTGTTTTCTGGTGTGTTTGTGTGTGTGTGTGTGTGTGTGTGTGTGTGTAACTGGCAGGCAGAGTCTGAAGATGGACTTCTGCTGTACTGTGGGGAGAATGAGCATGGCCGAGGAGACTTCACCTCCGTGTCCTTGATTCGGGGAAGAGTGCACTACAGGTGGAGCCGTAGGACTCAGACTAAGCCATAATGCAACATGTGGACAATCTGTGTAACATTTAACTTTCAGCCGGGTTCATTTTGCTGCTCCATGGACTGAATTACTCAAAATGGAAGCACAGCACAGGGTCTTGGTTTTTTGCTGTTCTCCATTTTAATGTCAACATTTCCAATGTGAGCTGTTGCTGAACTCCAACTGCACTCAATTACATATAAACCATGGAGCATTTGCAGTAAAATATTATCGAATTATACAGAACTGTATGGAATTGTAACCCCCCAAATGGCTGGTGTATGTATTCCTCATATCATACAAATGTATGACATGTAATGTTTGTAATCCCATGAATGCCTTTTCTGTGATCCATGTAGACATTTCATATGGAAATGTGCGTTGTTATGTTAACTGAATGCTGTGATGGTGGCTCAGGTTCAACTGTGGCACGGGCTCGGCCCAGATCGTGAGCGAGAGCAGGGTGGCATTGGGACAGTGGCACACCGTCACCATCTTCAGGGACGGCCTGTTTGGGTGGCTGAGGATGGACAACGACACGCCCGTGTCAGCACGCTCACCGGTGAGGCCATACCTAGTGTCACGATTACTGTTTCCAACTATGTCTAAAAAATATATATATAAATATAAAAATAACTGGACACAAGCTATTATCTTGTCACATTCCATTTAGCACGTAGGCTTAGATTATGAGCCTTTTATTCTGGGTTGATTACTGAATAACACATTCATAACAAAGTTCAATGGAGGGAAATGTCAGATTCCAGTGAAATTCTCAGGTAAACACTTTTTTGGCTTAAATATGTTACATATGTCTCCAAAAGTAAGCGTTACTTCAGTGTTGAACCAGTGAATTCAGTTTTTCCATAATTGAGCAGCTCTAGTCTGTGGTGTTGTGTAAAATTCACTGCAAAGATTATATTTTTTGAAGTTAAAGAGGCTTGAGAATGCTTGCGGGAATATTCAGGAAGTTGAATGTTGGGTAACGCTTTATATCCTTGTAGTAAGCATTAACAGTCAATAGTTAGTAGGTGATAAGGCCCTTATAAGTGCATATAAGATGCTTATTGACATTATTATGTGTTTATAAGACTATGCATGTATTAATAGTCTCATTATAATGTAGTTCATGGCAGACTGTAAGATATTTATAAAAACTTATAAGAAACTTAGGGATTAAAGAAAGTTAAGGATTTATCAGTCTTTATAAGACACTGTTCTTGCTTTAGATCCGGTACCTGCAAACAGCACAGTTAACTGTAAACAAGTGTATAGTTAACTTATAATAGATGACCAGTAAAGTATATATTAATGTTAATAAATCAAACAATAAAGATTAGTAAAGGCATGACAAAGACATAATGGTTGGGCTAGTTAAGTCAATATATGTGTTTGTAATGTTATTATGAACAGTTATAAAATATTCATTAGGCATTAACAAACAGTTAACAAGTTTATTATAAGTTCTTATAAATATCTTAGTCTGCTATTAACCATAATATAATGTGACTATTAATACATATATAGTCTTATAAACACATAATAATATCAATAAGTCTCTTATATGCACTTACAAGGACCTTATTACCTACTAACTATTGACTATTAATGCTTATTACAAGGACCTTAATATAAAGCGTTACGGAATGTTGTTCTGATCAGATGAAAAAAAGCATTGCAGGTGCATAGAGTACAAACAAAACAAAGAAGAATAGTGGGTGGGTTTGTACACTGAAAAACATGAAAACTACACCTAGACAATGCAGTGCTTAAGATACTCAAGGTCAGACAAAACAAAGAAGAATAGTGGGTGGGTTTGTACACTGAAAAAAAGAAGAATATGTCAAGACTGTTCAGTGCTTAAGAGATTCAAGGTCAAATCCATTAAGATGTTCACTCATAGGCACATTCATATTTCTGATGTACCTCAATATACCAAAATAACATATGAATGTATTCAACTGTGAAATTGTCTGCATTACTTTGATACTGGCAGAATTTGTAACCCATCAACACACCACAGCTTCAAAGCAATATGTGGAGATAGCACCTGGGATACACATTTATAAGGACCTTCCTTGGCAGCTTTCATCTCATCATTATTATATCATTATATCACAGCTTCCTTCAATTTCACATGGTCATGCATTCTGTAGAACGGTGACTAATTTTCTATTTTCGCACATGGCACACCTATAAAGTAGTCCCTTTCTGACCGTCACGTTTATGTATCAATGCGCCAAGTTGGTGGTGAACTGTAAATAAACAGTAAAGATGTGACAACTTTAGCAAATGGCGAGCAGATAGAAGAACACAGAGTTGCAACATTATATGCCTCTGAAATTGTCTTTTAGTGTTGTCACGCTGCATTTGGACTTTCTACTAACGTGATTTTGCTAAGCAAGACTTAACAGAACTTTAGAATGTCTAGCCACATTACCACCTTGAACGTACATTAATGTCCTGATATATGAACACTGCTGTCCATTATCCCTCACTTACATCTTCTCTGGTTCTTCTCCAGGGCCAGTACACCAAGATCACCTTCCGCACGCCCCTGTACCTGGGTGGGGCGCCCAGTGTCTACTGGCTGGTGAGGTCCGTGGGCACCAACCGCGCCTTCCAGGGCTGCGTCCAGTCGCTCCACGTCAACGGCAAGATGGTGGACCTGCGGCCCTGGCCCCTGGGCAGCGCCCTGAGTGGCGCCGACGTAGGTGAGTGCCACACTCACACACATACACACACCCACACCCATACACATAAATACACAGACACAGACACTCACACACACACACACATACATACACACACCCACTCACACACACACACACACACACATACACACACCCACTCACACACATACACACACCCACAACCACACACACACAGACACTCACACACACACATGCGCACATACACACACACAGACACTTACACACACACACACACACGAAAACACACATACAGCTACGCACATGCACACACACACACACACACACACACGCACACAGACACACACACACACACACATACACATACACGGACACTAACACACAGAGACACTCACACACATACACACACACACACACACACATACACACAGACACACACACACACACACTCACATACACACACACACGAAAAAAAAACCCACATACACCTACGCACATGCACACACACACACAGACACACACACACACACAGACACTCACACACACACACACATAGACATACACAGACACTAACACACAGAGACACTCACACACATACACACACACACACGTACACACACACACACATACACACAGACACACACACAAACACACACATACACACACACACACACACGAAAACACACACATACACCTACGCACATGCACACACACACACACACCCAGACACACTCACACCTACACGCACACACACACACACAGCCTATGTGTGCTCAGTATGCACAATCAGTATGCACACCCGGTGCCATCTCGTGTCCACAGCTGCACCCTCCCCCCCCCAAACCAGGCTTGCACTCTAAAGGGAAATTGCCCTTAGCGTGTGGAAAACAGTGATTATCAGACCTGCTAGCAGTGACAACAAAAAGAAGGTCTGGAGGAAGATAGGGCCTGAAATCATGGTGATCAGACCCTCCTTGGCCTGAAATCAAGGTGATTCCACCCTCCTTGTGCTGCAGGCAGTCCAATCAATGGCAATGAGCAATCAGCCCCTTCAGACGAGTGTTTATATGTGCATTACCTGCCGTGTAACACAACACATGCTTATTCCCAGAACGGTTTGCTCATCACCCCTGTGCCTGCTCACCCACAGTCTGGCTGACCGTATCGCGAGGTCATTGCAAAAGCACACAAACATCTTTAAGACTCCACATACCGTTTCATACAGAGAAAAGAAAAAGAGAATGAGTGTGCACTTCATGGAGGACATGCATGTACAGTAACTGCTTTTCTATTGTATGATGTTGAGAGGCCTAGTTCAGCCTGTTCTGCCCAGTTCAAGGCAATGCATGGTGATAATACATGGTGACAATACCTGGTGACACATGGGCTTGCCAGTTCAACCCCGAAAAGAAAGAAGGCTTCACCTATAAATGTTGTCCAAGAAGAACTGCGTAGATGTGCCTGAGGGTTAACCACCATTGGGAGGCCTGTGCTCCGTACCTTTACCAACTACAACTCTGCCTGGTCTTGCTAACACATGCACACTTTAATTCGGCTAACAATCTTCTGTTAACGCAGTTAACGGCCGAGGTCACTGAAGAAGCTTTGCTGTTAAATTTGCTTTGTTCCCTAATGACTTGTATCATATGGAATGTGGGATTTAGCTCAGTAATTAAAGGACGTTGGTGAAGCTGTGTATTCCGAACCGCTTCATAGCTCATTACCATAAAGTTAACTGACCTTTAACTTCTCTTTTTCACTCTTGTCGCCCAATTTGCTTCGCTGCTGGCGAATTCGCTTTGTTCGCCCATTTCGGCAACTCTCCATATAGAAATAATGACTTCCGTCGCTTTGGTCGCTTCCGATGTAAACACAGTTTAAGACGCATGTCCCTGGTACGACTTACACTGTAAGAATAATGACCAGGACTCGTACACCTTAGCCCACCTGTAAGGATAATGACCAGGACTCGTAAACCTTAGCCCACCTGTAAGGATAATGACCAGGACTCGTACACCTTAGCCCACCTGTAAGGATAATGACCAGGACTCGTTAGGCTGATGACCTCAGTGCACAGAATACTCAAGTCTGTGTCAAACATGTGAGCAGATGAGCTAGCTAAACTAAGCAGTTCTGCGGTGCTTTCTTGTGTCATTGTGTGCCATTTTCTACCCCAGGTGAGTGCATTGTGTGCTATTTTCTACCCCAGGTGAGTGCAGTGACGGCGTTTGCGACGAGGTCATCTGTGCCAACGGCGGCCTGTGCTTTGCCAACCGCGCAGACGACTTCATCTGCCTCTGCCCACTCGGCTTCAGGGGCCAGCTCTGCCAGGAGAGTAAGTCATGCACACACACACACACACGCACATACACACACACACACACACACACACACACACACACAGATGACTTCATCTGCCTCTGCCCGCTCGGCTTCAGGGGCAGCTCTGCCAGGAGAGTCATGCACACACACACACACACATACACACATACAGACACACACACACACACACACACAAACACACACACACACGCACACACACGAACACACACACACGAACACACATGCAGACGCACACACACAGACACACACACACACACACACGAACACACACACACACACACACACAAACACACACACAAACACACACACACACACACACACAGACACACACGCATGCACACACACACACGCGCACACACACAGACACACACACACACACACACACACACAGACACACACACACACACACACACACAGACAGACAGACACACACACACACACACACACACACACACACACACACACACACACACACACACACACACACACACACACACACACACAAATCCACAGATTTTGTGTCTTTGCCCCACCTGAAGAGGGGAAAAAAGGCTTTACAATATTTTGATTTGATTGCTATACCCACACTAAGCAAGTTTGGAGGAGCGGAGCGTCTCTCTGTAGTTCTTTATGGGAGACAATTCCGCTTCCAGCCTGTAGGACAACCGAAGATGAAAGCTACTCAGTACCAGGGCAGGAATTTCACTAGGGCCATGAGGGCCATGGCTCTCAATTTGGCCTTTTGCCCTTGAAAAATATCTGCCAGAAGGCCACAGTGGCCCTGATGCCCTTCACAAAATTGACAACACAAAGGCCCAAGTGGCCTTGCCCCTGAAATGACGAAATTCCAGCCCTGCTCAGTACTGCTTTAAAGTAACCATGAGTCTTGCCCCCTCCTCCTTGTCCTCCTTCCTGCAGGTTTTCTGCTATCGCTGCCCCTCTTCAACGAGACCATGCGCTCCTACGCCAGCGCCCTCTGGCCCCAGGCCTCCCAGAGCTACCTGTCCTTCATGGAGTTCGAGATCGTCTTCCAGCCCGCCGTGGAGGACGGCACGCTGCTCTACAGCGACGACACGCTCAGCCGCGACTTCCTGGCCATCAACCTCGTCGACGGCTTCGTGGAGTTCCGCTTCGACTGTGGCTCCGGGGCAACCGTCATTAGGTGCTGCGTTGCTGTTATCATATATACAACACATATATACAATACATATATACAATACACTCTCCCAGTGTCATATACAACACACTCTCCCAGTGTCATATACAATACACTCTCCCAGTGTCATATACAACACACTCTCCCAGTGTCATACACAATACACTCTCCCAGTGTCATATACAATACACTCCCAGTGTCATACACAATACACTCCCAGTGTCATATATACAATACACTCTCCCAGTGTCATATACAATACACTCTCCCAGTGTCATATACAATACACTCCCTCAGTGCCATACACAATACACTCTCCCAGTGTCATAGCAGATATGAAAACTTCCATTGATATGAATGTTGTAATATCAGTCGTGAAACTAACTGGCATATAAATGCCACTTTATACTCAGGTGCATGTTTAATTTTTGCACTGATGGCTGCTTCTCATTTGGTAATTCATGTTGGACATAAATTTCAAATTTTTTATAATTTTACATAAGAATCCATTCCCTATTTCTCCCTCTTTAATTTGAAACATGCAGATTGAAGTAATCTAATTTAATTTCACTAAAACTAATAAAGTAATAAATAAAATAATAAATAAATCCTGGCTAATGTGATTTGGTTTGTGTTACCTTGGTTGCAGGAGTGAGGAGGCTCTGGCGATGAACTCGTGGCACGAGGTGCGTGTGTCGCGCACGGCGAAGAGCGGCATCCTGCAAGTGGACAACCAGAGGCCCACGGAGGGCAAAGCCGAGGTACACAGCACCCATTTCACACTGCACCAATCCCCCATATATATATACATTGTTCACATTGCACTGTTCCCTATATACAGTATACAGTATCTCACATAGTAAGTACACCCTTCACATTTCAGCAAAAAAAGCGCTGTATCTTTTCAAGGGACAATACTCACTTTTGTGGCATGCTATGTATACAAAAATGCTTGTGTGTAAAGATATTTTCAGAGGACAGTATATTACAGTTTTTGCCCACTGCTTGAATGCAACAGACATATGCTTAAACCAAAGTAACATAACTTGAAGTTGTGTTACCATGCCTTAAACACAGTGTAACCATACCTTAAACAAAAGCGCTGCTTTACACTTCAGTTGCAATTCTGCAACACACTTGCTCCTTTTTGCAACACACTTGCTCCTGCACACTACACACTATTTCATACATAAGATAAGACACTTCATTCAAAAATGAAATACCAATGTATCATTGGCAAAACACATCTATTCAAAATTCAAAAAAACAGTGTTTTATATAAAGTAGACTAGTGTGTTGGTGCTGATGTGACAGTGTTTTCATAAGATACAAGTGTGTGCAATTTTGTCATGAGAGTGACATTTTGGTGAAGGATTGTTAGGTTTTGATTGTAGAGTTTCAATTTGACATAGATGTGAATGGTTTATTTCCAAGTGTTGTGTCCTATGTGGTTGGGTGTAGAGTTTTGGCACAGCGGGCCAAATTTTGCAAAATGTGTTTAAGCAATGGGCAAAAACTGTAATGCTGCTACACAAGCTGTACATTGACTACTGAAACACATATTGAAGTTTCATTTGTGTAGTATTGTCCCTTGAAAAGATACAGCACATTTTTTGCCTGAATGTGAAGGGTGTGGTCACTTTGTATATGTTGTTCACACTACATCGGTCCCCAGAATGCATTCAGCAGCGGTACACCATCGCTGAGCACCACTGCTGATCAGTTAAGGTCACGCTCGAAGTAATGTACATTTGCACACTGTGTAAGCCCTACAGCCAAAGGCTCTTTTTAAATTTCAGTCTCTGTGTTTCTTAACACAAATGTTTCTCATGTTTAACTCAGATGTTTCTCATGTTTAACTCAGATGTTTCTCATGTTTAACTCAAATGTTTCTCATGTTTAACTCAAATGTTTCTCATGTTTAACTTAGATGTTTCTCATGTTTAACTCAAATGTTTCTCATGTTTAACTCAGATGTTTCTCATGTTTAACTCAAATGTTTCTCATGTTTAACTCAAATGTTTCTCATGTTTAACTCAGATGTTTCTCATGTTTAACTCAAATGTTTCTCATGTTTAACTCAGGTGTTGCCAGAATTCATCGTTTATCTGGCTATTTTTAAATTAATACCCTGGGCCCACTAGCAGAGTTTGCTTAATTTTTCCTAACTGACAGCACTGCTGCTACAACAGGATCCCAGGGGAGACACAGCACAGTATACCTTCTGTGCCTAAAACATTTATAACTGGAGTTGGTATTCCGTCCAGCATTCTGTGCACACAGCAGAGATTTGACAGTACATGTCTTCTGCCCTCAAAACATCCAACACCAGCATTGCTATTCCATGTAGCCTTCTCTACTGTATCTAAAATGTTTGGGAAAGAATAGATGTTTATGAATTATGTTTGTCATTAATATTCACTGCGTGCACATGGACGAGTTGAATCCGATTGGAAATGGTTTGGGATCGTATCAAATTCATGTGCACAGGCTAAAGATCGTATAGGGATTGGTTTCGCGAATCCGATTGCAACCCCTGGCTTAAGCCGATGTTAATCCGCTTGGTACTGCCTTGTGCACGGTATTGGTTTGGATTCACGTACTGCGCATGTAAGACCACTCGATCCCAGAAGCTTCTGTCCCTGATTTTCATCCATACTGAACGTTGAGGCTTTCTAGCGCTTGCTCTTAACAAGTGTTGTTGTCCTCAATTGCTTGTAATATCAAACGCCGACGGCACAGTTCATGTCGTATCAAGGAAACCAAAAACGCTGTTTGTTCTTTCATACGGACTTCCAAAGAAAGGAGAATGCACAACATGCATGCAAATGCTGCTCTGTCAACCTCCTCGAGCACTATCTTTGTTTTGTATGCCACCAGATAGTTTGTTTATTTTCTTTTTAGCAGCCGTCAACCTGAAGTAGTTCCAACACCACTTGTTGAAAGGAATACAGCGCCATCTAGCGTAGCGGAAATGGCCAGATCTCTGACCATTATCCGCTTACACAAACTCTCATGTGCACAGGGATTTGGGACAGACCACCCGTTGGGTAGCAACGCCCAATCCAATACCAATCCAATCCGATCCTACCATGTGCCCATAGTCATTGTCATGTCCCATATGCTTATTTAGCATCTTTATTCCAGCAGAGATCTTTGTGAGAAAACACAGTGTAGTATGAGTTGTACACACCTTTTCTGTCAGTTCACTGAATCAGCTCATCATCCAGGTAGATGTGCTACTGATTGAAACCGCCTGTGTTGAGAGCACAGACAGAAGGAACACATGGCAGGACTTTTACTTTCTCAAGCTGGTTTGTCCTAGCCTGGTAAACCCACACCTCCAGCAAATCGTTTCTGACGGTCTCTGTTCCAGACCTTCTGCACGAAATGAAATGAAGTACGAGGGGCGGGTTTACCAGACTAGGTTTGTCCTCCTTCATGAGTGCCACTCAGTGGACTTGTGACTCTGGCCTCTCTGTCGCCCCCTGCAGGGTGCCTTCACTCAGATCAAGTGCAGCTCCCCCATCTACATCGGCGGCGTGCCTGACTACACCGTCGCCAAGAGCAGCGCGGCGCTCAGGCGCCCCTTCAGCGGCACCATTCAGAAGGTACACCACATCCCTATACGCATCACTACACCGCATCCCTATACCACATCGGGGAGTAAAAGCAAGACTTAATGTCAGACAACTGTATTGGAATATAATAGAATAACTAATAAGTTACAATGTAAGAAGTAAAATGTATTTATGGATTGCTTTTCACAGACAAGACAGTCATAAAATGCTTTACAGTACAGGATAGCTAGGTAATAATATAAACATAGAATAAATAGGAGCGAGGTAAGCAGAAAGCACATGTAAAGAATAGCTGTATACCAAAGTGCAATTAAACGTAACTAAAGATGAAAGAAAATGTGCAAAACAGGAGGTTACCCAAATGCTTGCGTCATAACTGATCACTGTCGGTGATAGGGCTACTGCTGTTGTACATAACTTTGTCTACTGTTAGGCTCTTAGACTCAGCTTTATGTCTCCTGCGGGTAATCCAAGTAGGTTGTTTAGTGATTAACATAGATAAGTTAATGCAGAGTGAGTAGTAAATCTCCTAATAGAAGGGTCTAATGGCTTCATTCTCTCAGCAACACAAAGCCACAGGGCTTCTCTATTAGAAGATTTACCACTTGCTCTGAGTTACCCAGGTAAGTGACTAAACCTGCTTTCTGGAATAGCCCCCAGGTGTCTTTCTTCTCTAACTATAACTCAGCTGTATGCATCTGTCTCCCGTTGCATGGTGTCTCACTCTGTCTCTCTACCATGTCGTGTCTGTGACTTGGTTCTCATTAGCTGGTGCTGAATGACCGCAACATCCCCCTGACCAAGGACTTTGCGTACGGGGTGAACGTGGAGAATGCAGTACACCCGTGCATGGAGGGCCCCTGTGCCAATGGCGGCACGTGTCGGCCCCAGTGGGACGGCTACGAGTGCGACTGCGCGCTGGGCTACGACGGCAAGCACTGCCAGAAGGGTGAGAGGAGTCGCTCTACTATCTCTACTCTACTATCTCTACTATCTTTACTCCACTATCTCTATTATCTCTACTCTACTCTATTATCTCTACTATCTCTACTCTACTATCTCTACTCTACTCTACTATAGTCTACTATCTCTACTCTACTATCTCTACTCTGCTATCTCTACTCTACTATCTCTACTCTACTCTACTATAGTCTACTATCTCTACTCTACTATCTCTACTCTACTCTACTATCTCTACTCTACTATCTCTACTCTACTATCTCTACTGTACTCTACTATCTCTACTCTACTATCTGTACTCTACTCTACTCTACTATCTCTACTATCTCTACTCGACTATCTCTACTCTACTATCTCTACTCTACTCGACTATCTCTACTCTACTATCTCTACTCTACTCTACTATCTCTACTCGACTATCTCTACTCTACTCTACTATCTCTACTCTACTATCTCTACTCTACTCTACTCTACTATCTCTACTCTACTATCTCTACTATCTCTACTCGACTATCTCTACTCTACTCTACTATCTCTACTCTACTATCTCTACTCTACTATCTGTACTCTACTCTACTCTACTATCTCTACTATCTCTACTCGACTATCTCTACTCTACTCTACTATCTCTACTCTACTATCTCTACTCTACTATCTCTACTCTGCTATCTCTACTCTACTATCTCTACTATCTCTACTCTACTATCTCTACTCTACTATCTCTACTCTACTCTACTATCTCTACTCTACTATCTCTACTCTACTATCTCTACTGTACTCTACTATCTCTACTCTACTATCTGTACTCTACTCTACTCTACTATCTCTACTATCTCTACTCGACTATCTCTACTCTACTATCTCTACTCTACTCTACTATCTCTACTCTACTATCTCTACTCTACTATCTCTACTCTACTATCTCTACTCTACTCTACTATCTCTACTCGACTATCTCTACTCTACTCTACTATCTCTACTCTACTATCTCTACTCTACTCTACTCTACTATCTCTACTCTACTATCTCTACTATCTCTACTCGACTATCTCTACTCTACTCTACTATCTCTACTCTACTATCTCTACTCTACTATCTCTACTCTACTATCTGTACTCTACTCTACTCTACTATCTCTACTATCTCTACTCGACTATCTCTACTCTACTATCTCTACTCTACTCTACTATCTCTACTCTACTATCTCTACTCTACTATCTCTACTCTACTATCTCTACTCTACTCTACTATCTCTACTCGACTATCTCTACTCTACTCTACTATCTCTACTCTACTATCTCTACTATCTCTACTCGACTATCTCTACTCTACTCTACTATCTCTACTCTACTATCTCTACTCTACTATCTCTACTCTACTATCTGTACTCTACTCTACTCTACTATCTCTACTATCTCTACTCGACTATCTCTACTCTACTCTACTATCTCTACTCTACTATCTCTACTCTGCTATCTCTACTCTACTATCTCTACTATCTCTACTCTACTATCTCTACTATCTCTACTCGACTATCTCTACTCTACTCTACTATCTCTACTCTACTATCTCTACTCTACTATCTCTACTCTACTATCTGTACTCTACTCTACTCTACTATCTCTACTATCTCTACTCGACTATCTCTACTCTACTCTACTATCTCTACTCTACTATCTCTACTCTACTATCTCTACTCTACTATCTGTACTCTACTCTACTCTACTATCTCTACTATCTCTACTCGACTATCTCTACTCTACTCTACTATCTCTACTCTGCTATCTCTACTCTACTATCTCTACTCTACTCTACTATCTCTACTATCTCTACTCTACTATCTCTACTCTACTATCTCTACTCTACTCTACTATCTCTACTCGACTATCTCTACTCTACTCTACTATCTCTACTCTACTATCTCTACTCTACTATCTCTACTCTACTCTACTCTACTATCTCTACTCTACTATCTCTACTCTATTATCTCTACTCTACTATCTCTACTATCTTTACTCCACTATCTCTACTCTACTCGACTATCTCTACTCTACTATCTCTACTCTACTCTACTATCTCTACTCTACTCTATTATCTCTACTCTACTATCTTTATTCTACTCCACTACCAGACGTAGTCTGGTCTTCATGTCAGATCATTTAATTTTGTTTATTATTCTACACTAGTACTAATTAGCTGGTATTGTCGTTTATTCATCATTATTGTCATTATCACTTATTTGTTATTTTTAGTATATATATTGGGTTTTTCAGTGTGATGGTTTTAGGGATGTGGATGTATCAATCTGACTGTGTTAAGGATATGGATGTATGACTCAGTGATTGTTTACACTGTTGCTCTGGTTGCACTGCTGTCCTTCTCATTTTCTCCGTCTCTGTTGTGTGCTTTCGGTGAGCAGAATGTGGGAATTATTGCTTGAACAGTAAGTATGAACCCTGTCTCGGCCTGTCCTTGTGCTTGGCTGTAGTGGCTTTGTATAGTGAAGCTCCTCTGAGTTCTCACCAAGTAGAAGTTGTCTTACTGCAACTGGATTAGTTTCCTGTGGTAAAAACATGACAAAGGCTGACACCTAGTGGATATATCTGGAAATCACATCAAAATCCTTTTTTTTTTCAAGCTGTGACAGAGGCAATTGAAATACCCCAATTCACAGGCCGCAGCTATCTGACCTACGACAGCCGTGAAATCCTGAAAAGGTAATTGTCCTTAGCTTTGAGGTTTGAATTGTGTTTTCTTTCTGGCCAATTCTTGTTTTTGCATCATTAACAATAGCAGACCATCGAGTAAACAGTAGCTCGTTCCCCATGCCAAAAGAAATCACTTGCAGAGGTTCACATCTTAACAGCCTTCATCCTGCATAGCCATTTTTTCCACAACCACCCTTTGGACAATTTCATTTTATCATGGAAGGCCATTTGGCAGGCAACTGTCAAGTTAAATCACTCACACACAGTGTTGGGATTTATGGCTGTGAGGATGGTAGCCAGTTGTGGAACTCTGCCCTGGTTCACGGCCTGTTGAACAGCATCGTGATCAGAGTGGATTGGTGCAGAGGCACAACTGCACCCCACTCCCACCAACACCCCCGTCCTTATGCGAGTGAAATGACTTAGAAAAAAGTCTGTTTCTCACTGTGTCTCTGTGGCTGCATTTGCAAGTGTGTGTGGCTGATTATGACATCTGTGTGTGTGTGCGTGCGTGTGTGTGTGCGAGTGTGTATGTGTGTGGGTGCGTGTGTGTGTGTGCGCATGTATGTGTATGTGTGTGTGTGCGTGTTTGTGACCGCAGGGTGTCTGGTGTGCGGACCAACATGTTCCTGCGCTTTAAGAGCACGTCCACTGATGGGCTGCTGTTGTGGCGGGGGGACGTGCGGCCCAACAGTGACTTCCTGTCCCTGGGCCTGCAGGACGGGGCGCTGGTCTTCAGGTGAGGCGCTTCTGCCCACTGGCAACATCTCTGCTTTACTGTAGTGGTCATTCAACGCAGATTTTGTGGTCTAAAATGGCTGGACATGGATGGATGGATGGATGGATAGATGGATGGATGGGCATCTCTTTAAAGCTAATAATTATGAATGTGCATTTTTCTCGGCTTGAGGAAAAAAATCCACCATGTATTGATCATACCTGTGCACTTGACACAGATGATTTCGCTACTTAGCTCATATATCTGGCTGAGGAGGATTACAATCCAACTATATACAAAGCAACTATATGTTTTTTTTTATTTCTAAAGCTATTGTTCCCTAAGGTCACTTTTATTTGTGAGCTGCAAGGACTCATCCTTTCTGTGTCTTCACTGGTAATGTTTGGTTGTCACTCTGTGGGTGTGTCTCCACAGCTACAATCTCGGCAGTGGCCCAGCATCCATTGTGCTCAATGGGACCTTCAACGATGGCAGGTGGCACAGAGTAAAGGCTGTTAGGTCTGTCTTGTTGGTGGAGTTTACTGTTTCACAATCCTATTAGTTAAGACTGTGAAGACTCTCATTCATTCAGGTCATGGTAGTCAAAGGAGCTAAGTTGTAAGCAACTGGACTTTTTGGAGCTTGAAGATATTTCGCCTTTCATTCAAAAGCTGAATGAAAGCTTTCTTTACAACTTAGCTCCTTAGAATCATATTAGTTAAATTGTAGCTATCGCCAGTATGTATACATTGTTACGCTATGCTGTATGCTGTACCAGACAAGCTGTTGTTGGTTGTTGTGTGTTTGCTTGCAGGGACGCTCAGTTTGGCAAACTGACGGTGGACGACTACGGTGCTGTAACCGGGAGGTCTCCAGGGAAGATGAGGCAGCTCAATATCAACGGCCTCCTGTATGTGGGTACGTCACCCACTCATGTAAAACACCATACTAATGCACATGCTTTAATGGCCAACATCAACGGCCTCCTGTATGTGGGTACGTCACCCATTCATGTTAAACACCATACTAATGCACATGCTTTAATGGCCAACATCAACGGCCTCCTGTATGTGGGTACGTCACCCACTCATGTTAAACACCATACTAATGCACATGCTTCAATGGCCTCCTGCATGTGGGTACGTCACCCACTCATGTTAAACACCATACTAATGCACATGCTTCAGCAATGACCAGTTCTGTTCATTTTAGAGCACAGCCTGATGGTAGATCTGAACCATTGTGATGGCACCAAGAATGACACGATGCAGGGATGATGATCTTGTTTGTTTCATCCCGCAGGAGGGATGAAGGAGATCGCCCTCCAGACCAACAGGCAGTACATGCACGGACTGGTGGGCTGCGTGTCACACTTCACCCTCTCCACCGACTACCACCTAGCCCTGGTGGAGGACGCCACCGACGGGAAGAACATCAACACCTGCACCAACTGAACCTGCTCTGATGGTGCTCAGCTATGCAGACACCACCCCCACCCACGGGAATGCCAGCTGTGTCCATGCTGCTGTACAGAACCAGAGCCGAAACAAGAATGAACGGACAGACAAAAAAACAAATGAACGTTCAGCGCCGGATAAGCTGAAGTACTGACCCGCTCCTCTTGCAGAGGAGAAATCAGCACTATGAGGAACAGTTTCTTGGGATTGATTGTATTTATGTTAATTAATTTATTTTTTGTATGTACCAAATAACTTAATGAAAAGAGAAAAAATGTAGCAGTGCAGGTAGTTTTTGAAGGAAATGTGAAGCTGATGTAGCTGTAAGAGACAGGGAGGGGAGTGTGGAGTGGTCCTTGTAGAGGTTTCTTTCTCTTTCTTTTGTACAACTGGAATTCTTTGAATGCAACAGTCTTTGTGATTTAGCTATCTGCTCTTTTTGTCGGTTACTAATCTGTTACATGTCTGTCTTCACTGATACGTACTCATAGGCTGCTGGCTATGAAACTGGGTTACACTTTATTGTACTGTCCCTGTTATATCATCAATTAAGTACAGTGTAACAAAGTGTGTAGCATGTAACAGAATGTACTTACACTGTACCATCGGGTTAGGCTTAGGGGTAGGGTTAGGGTTGGTGTTAGGTATGTGCAGTGCAAGTACATAATATTACGTGTAGATACACTGAAAAAGGAACCGTAAAAAATAATGTGTTACCTGAAACCGGAAGGGATGTTACTCTTTATAACGACAAATCTACCATTTCCTTCTATTTTCTTCTCTACACGTCTGTCCTGAACTTATTAGTGCTTTTCTCATTCCTATTGTGGTATTGTCCACTTTTTTATTGAGTGTTGAATTTAAAATGTTTTGTAGAGAATTATTTTTATTTGTGGAAGTTATTCATTTCTTTTTTTATTGTCTGCCTTGCCGCTTGTTAAAGCCGGTTATTCTCTATCAAAGCGTGTGGCTTTCTTCCTCTCATCAGAACGTTTTGTGTTTTCTTTTGTTACACCGTGTGAAACCTCTTCCTCGTCTGTTGTTACACCAGTAACAGAGGAATGCTATTGTAAAATGCCTACTGAATTAAACCAACCTACTTGTATGTTGTATGTCACTGTAGAAACTGTGCCTGCTGCTAATTATCACACACACATTCAAACAAACAAGCAATGTCAGCTCATGGATTGGTCTCAAGGGGGTAGAAATATATCCGGAAGTTGAAGCACCCATGGGGAAATCTCAACCCGGAAAGGGCCCAATAGCATGTAGCATTCCGTTGACTTCCATTCATTTTAGCGTCACTTTGAAATCAAACAACTTTACATGACCGTACCTTGATATTGGCATTGTTGTAAACCGGAGAGGACACAGCAAAACATATTTGCTTCGATCGGAAATCTGTCATGTTATTGCCTTGTAAGAAACGTTTATCTGAAATTATGCTAAAAACTAGATGACCGCCGCAGTGTATTGAAATGTGGGAACTGTTGGTATGATGAGTGTGTGGTAGAGCAGTGTTGTGAGGTGAGAATTTGTGTGGAAATGATTTTCTGGAAGTGGGCATGAATGTGGGTTTTGAATGAATGACATTGTGTTTGTTTGTATAGTGTGTAGGAGTGATTTGTGAAAGGAATAGGCAAAATGAAGTTTTTGCACAATTACAACACCCCCTATGGACCAAATTGTATGGCACGTGCTGTGGTGTTAGAGGTCTTTGTGCTGATCATGCATGACGTATTTTGTGCAGTTCCCACCTTCTCGGTCCAAGATATTAGCAACTCAAATTCCCAATTATTGCATTTACCCTTATCGCTAGGTGGTGCTATGCTTCAAGTGAGTGTTTATGGGCTGGGCTGATACACCTCTGTAACACCGACATACTAACACAAAATTGTTGTCTTGGGCAAAATTGTTGACGAATTATTTAACAAAAACAGTTTTTTTTGACACCTAGTTTCGCCAATAAACATCGCCCCCTATGATGAAATGACACAAAATTTAGTACACATGAAAAGAAAGTTGTTTAGAGATGGCAAGTCAACTTTGACCAAATTTGAGCAATTAAAAGCCAAGATATGGACTTTTGAAGAATTTTAAGCTACGTGTTAAATGTTCATTGACATGTAACTTCGAAACGGTTTAAGATAAATCCTTTGATAACTTTTTGTCAGCATTGTCTGTAGATGACATATACCAAATTTGGTGAGATTCACCTGAACGGCCTATGATGAGTTCGTTCAGATTCGTTTTCACAATATTAAAATTTCACGGAAATTGTTCTCGTTGGAAGTGGGCGTCAACCAGCGTTATCAATGCGTGATGGTCAATAGATTTCACAATAAAAAAAACATTTTTGTAAACGTAAGCATTCTCTAGATAATAAGCAAAATGACATTTTGTACAATTACAGCGCCCCCTATTGACCAAATTGTATGGCATATGCTGTAGTTATAGAGGTCTTCGTGCTGATCGTGCATGACGTATTTTGCGCAGTTCCCACCTTCTCGGTCCAAGATATTGGCAACTCAATATCCCAATTTTTGCATTTACCCATATCACTAGGTGGCGCTATGCTTCAAGTGAGCGTTTATTGCCTGGGTCGATACGTCTCTGTAACACCAACATATCACAAAAATGTTATGTTGTTGGGTGAAACATTCACTGAGCTATTCAGCAAAAACTTTTGCCGGTCTCCCCCTCTTTGACGTACGCTGGCACAGCGGGCTACATGCCTACAAAGATTCATGTCACCCCGAGTTTCAGTGTCCCAGGAATCGTTGACGGACATTCACTGAAAAAAAATAAAAAAAATAATGACGCCATAAATCATGCGACGGCTAGTGAGTTTCTGTCGCACAGCAGAAAATTTACCGTACTGGTTGGATAACAAGCTGTAGCCACAGTCATGCCCGTTTTCTTTTCTATTCATGTTGGGGAAACATTTACATCACTATTTCCCAAAAAATAAGCTTAGAACTTGGTATTTGTTTGTAAGCAGAATCGCTATCTTTATGGATTTTACTATTCGATGCAAGTGAATTGAGAAAGATGGCTAAGCTAAGCTACACGCTATAGCTTGTAGTTTACATGCTAACTAGCTAGCTCCCTTGACATGCTGGCTTGCAAGACTGCCTGGAACCAAAGTTAGTTGAAGAAGAATCAAGTCCCCACTTGCAATATTAGCCTCGTGTTCCACTAAGTGATTGCAGCTATAACGGTAGAAGAATACTTATTAAGAAAATTATCGTACGTTGTATGATTTGTGATTGAGCATCTACCACTCAATTTATAGTATTTGGGTTCGCTGGCCGACGTGACCGTACGTCACCCCGCGCTTGCGCAGTTGCCTGGTGACCAATTAAATATCTCAAAATCGTGCTTCAACGGCTCCCATTGAAAACAACGCCATCCCACGGTCCATTCTCTTCTACTGTCTATGATTGGTCTCTATGTTTTGGTTAAAGGGGACCTGCTGTTCTGTGCCCTATGATGTCAGAGGGAGGGGTCGATAAGCACAGCCTGTCTGGTCCACTTCCTGGATATGGAGAGCAGAGCACAGCAGACTCTGCCTTGGTGCAGAGACAAAGAGACAGACCTAGCCACTAGCAACTCCTTCAGTCGCTAGCCTTGGTGCAGAGACACAGAGACAGACCTCCTAGCCGCTAGCAATGCCTTCAGCCGCTAGCCTTGGTGCAGAGACACACAGACAGACCTCCTAGCCGCTAGCAATGCCTTCAGCCGCTAGCCTTGGTGCAGAGACACAGAGACAGACCTCCTAGCCGCTGCAATGCCTTCAGCCGCTAGCCTTGGTGCAGAGACACAGAGACAGGCCTCCTAGCCACTAGCAACTCCTTCAGCCGCTAGCCTTGGTGCAGAGACACAGAGACAGACCTCCTAGCCGCTAGCAATGCCTTCAGCCGCTAGCCAGCACCACCTGTGCTGCCCTACAAAGCCAAAAGGCAGTAACTGCATAATTTGTTAAAGTGAGTTTAGACTGGAAATTGACTTCATAACACCTCCTTTGTCTTGTGGGTAAATATCTTGCTCCTTTCTATTAAGCAAGTACATAAAAGCATCATCACTGGTATACCTACATGTTTGACTGGGCAGTGTGACAACTTTTCTCAGTGTCTATGTTCGCGTAGTTACTGGACTTTGTAGGGCAGTATGGGCATGGATGGGGTGCAGACAGCAGTGTGGGGGAAGTGCTGGCTACCACTGCCACACCAGAGCCCATGTGAGGACAGTTTAAAAGCATGCTTTATAAAGAATTTATTATTATTGTTGTTGTTGTTGTTGTTGATGACAGTCTAACAGATTGCCTTCAGTTGCAAGGAAAATAGTTAAATATCTGCTGTCTCCATACCTAGAGCACCAGGTAGTCCATGCCTTTCACCTTGACACCGTCTATAACACTAAGTAGCCCAGCAACACAGACTGAGGTTAGATCAGAAATCACTGGGCCCTGGCCCCGAGGTGGCATGAGGTTCACAGCTGATGATGTGAACCTCTGTGCTCTTCTCCCACAGATCTCACCCAACGTACATTTGTCGGCAAATTTGGTACGATACCATATTATATACTATAGTTTATAGTATAGTATAACTTGTAAATCTACTTAGCCTAGTGGTGTGGTCAAACTAGGCTGACTATGCCAAACTTTGAAGTCCTACAAAAATAAACCCCAGCACCATTTCCACATTGATTGTTCACAGCAGCGGAGTTCATTGACCAGCTGGGAAGAGCAAATGGAATTCTGTCTGTCACACGTAAATTCTGAATCACTAACGTCAGAAACCGCAGGGCACATAGATAATCTGTCTATAATGCAAGGTACCGTTACGACATCATTTCCTTTGGTCATCTTGGGGCCGGGTACTGGTACTGGTCAGAAGATTAAAATTGGAGTGAAGGATCAGCTTGTAATCATAACTATTTGTCTGGCCTTAAAAAATACACGCTACTTGATCTGAGACCAGAATAATCCCAAGAAAACAAAAGATTACGGAGACGCTGAGCCGCCGTTTTCTCCCTGAGTAGCAAAGCAAAGGCACGCGGAGCTTTCGCTCATCCCGTTATCGATGTGAGTTGCCATAGCGTCCATACTATCCCCAGCAGAATAAATACCCAGGAGGCAAGATATTTTTCTGGGAAAAGTGGAGCTCTGTGGAAAACTCATAAACTAATGCAGATTAAGAACACAGGACGCTAAGGCACAAGCTCCCGGCTGTGGCGGCATCAGAGGACCAGCAGATTATTTGACATTTCTTAAAGAGGAAATAGGATTGGTATGCTGTGGCAAATTTCAATATTCAGTAGTTTGACATGAATGACAAAAATGCCCGACACTCTATAAAAACTCCATATGTATACAACGTGATTGTTTCCAGCAGGGTGAAATATGAACTGAAAACATCTTTTTTACTTCATCAAAGAATATAATCTCGTCCTCTGCCTAGTGGTAATAAAGTGTCATTCTGTTCTGTCAGGGTCCCCTGTCACTGCATGGTGGACCTGATGTCCTTACGGTCCCCTGCTGACAATCTAGTGAGAACACAGACAGGGCCAGGACTGGTGATTCTGCAGACAGGGCCAGGACTGGTGATTCTGCAGACAGGGCCAGGACTGGTGATTCTGCAGACAGGGCCAGGACTGGTAATTCTGCAGACAGGGCCAGGACTGGTAATTCTGCAGACAGGGCCAGGACTGGTGATTCTGCAGACAGGGCCAGGACTGGTAATTCTGCAGACAGGGCCAGGAGTAGTGATTCTGCCTGAGATCGTTTGGCACCAGCTCTGTGTAGTCTGTTCTGCTGGTTTTTCCATACTGATTGCTTAGTAGCTCAGTGATTGATTTTGGTTTGTTGAACACCCTGTGGCCTGTATGGTGAGCATCCCTACACACACACACACACACACACAGACACACACACACACACACACACACACACACACACACACACACACACACACACACACACACACACACACACACACACACTAGGCTAGATTGATGATGTGATTGTGTGTGTGTTTGTGTGTGTCTGTGTCTGTGTATGTATACACATATACCCCCCCCCCCTTTGATGTGGCTCTCTCTCCTTGCATCTTAAAATAACATGTAGGATTAGACTGAATCCGTTATAATCCCACATGTTTAAACCGCAGATTCTCCAATGCGCGACCCATGGCTGCCTCGCAGGATGTACGTGTGTAATGCTAGCTTAGGAAGCACCATCAACTGGCATTTACCATCAGGGTTTGAGGCATGGTTAAAGTGCTGTAATAGAATAAATACTATCAGAGGTTTAAATTCATTTTTTTTAATTCTCAACTTGTATAAATGTCTTCTGTTTAAGTGAAATTTATTGGTAGACAGTATTCCAAATTTAATATGTCACAACACAATAATATGTTGATGCTTGATGTAACTGATTTTGTATTTAAATATAAATATATTTTTATATTTTTAGTCAGAAGTAAACTGTACACCTTAGGAGGACTACCAGCACTGGTCAGAACGTCCCCAAGTCACATATGCAATACATATTCATCCATAATCCCAGCATGAAACACTTTTTAATGTTTGTATAAAAATGCAGAGTGAATGTGTGGCTGTGTGCAGAGTCGGTACAACTGTATGCTAAACAGTGGGGCTATACTCCTGCGATCAATACGCCATTGATCTTCTCCAGCACACATGACCTTAGAGCCCAGTGCGTTGCTGGGTCGATGAATCCTATTGGGAATCCCTGATGTGGACGCTTGTTAATGTTCCATGATCCCAGTAACCTAGACAACACCGCCGGTTGGCCACTACTCAAATTCAGTTGTTCTACTCTGAGTTACAATGCACACATAGTCTATGCCCCCCCTCTTACTCACATTCCTGCGCAAACACACATGCGCACACACTCACAAACACACACACACACACACACACACACACACACACATGCATGCATTTACACACACATACAAATACACGCATACTTATACACAGACACAGACACAAACATCCTCCCTCTATCCCCCCCCCCCTCCCTCTCTCCCTCTCTCCCTCTCCCTCTCTCTTTACAGTCTGAGGCCATTGAAATGGATGTTCACCGGATTAGAACTGATCACACGTCCATTATATAGTATATAGCATATAGTATATATGTAGAGAGAGGAAGGCTGTTAGGAGATTAAAAAGGATGAAAGACTTCTCCTATGGTGCATGGTCAAACACACACACACACACACACACACACACACACACACACACACACACACACACACACACACACACACACACACACACACACACACATACACACACACACACACACACACACACACACACACACACAGACTAAACAGTAACACTCGACCATCCCTGGTCATGGCATGGTGCAGGTTTTCCAGTCACTGGTGACAGACCACCCTAGTCCCCCCCAAACGCTACTACCTATGACCCCATGACTGCAGGGGTTCCCTCCCTACAGTCAGTAATCCCTAGCACAGCACGACACGCTCGCTGCTAGATGTTGTTAGCTGATTTTGGTGTTAGCTGATGATGGTGTTAGCTGATGGTGGTGTTAGCTGATGGTGGTGTTAGCTGATGATGGTGTTAGCTGATGGTGTTGTTAGCAGTTGCACACTCATGCCTTGTGAGACGAATTGGTTGGATAGTGGGAGATTCTTACTCGTATATTCACAGCAGGAGCAGTAGTAGTAGTTCTTTATTCATCCCAAGTAGAGTAACTGCTTGGTAGAGACACACCAAGGGCTGTTATTACCATCAGTGTATATGTAGCACAGGGTACAGAGCAAACGGATGATGTGGTCTGTATGGATGTGTAATGAATTGGTTAGTGGTAAATTGTCACTTATATACAGATGTAGCATTGGCAGACACCCGAAAGTGTTATTGTTATATATCAGTGTACACAGTGGACAGATGAAACATGTAGCCCATGGAAAGATATAGAAGAAATAAATAAAGAAAGAAAGACAGAAAGAAACACACAAACACATTTACACACACACACACACACACACACACACACACACACACACACACACACACACACACACACACACACACACACACACACACACACACACACACACACACACACACACACACACACACACACACACACACACACACATGATTAAAGGCTCTCCTGCCAAATGCAATAACATCATCTTAATCTTGCAAGGGTGTTAAAGAGGAGGGATGGTGTTGGTGCAAATTTGCCAGACTGATGAGCATAATGGTGTCATGTGACAAATGGCAGGGCCACACACACAGTGCACACACACACACAGTGCACACACACACACAGATGCACGCAAGTAGGTCGGCCACAGGGAGCCAGCACGCTTCTGCCTCTGCTTCTGCTTCTGCTTCTGCTTCTGCTTCTGCCCCGACCTCTGTGCTGGTGGACATCAGGACCCTTACATAACCCCTCAGAGAGAGGGGGGGGGCAGAGGGGGACAGAGTGAGAGATAAGCAGACTGAGGGAGGCAGAGAGAGAGAGGGAGGAGGGGGAGGGAGAAGGGAGCGATAGAGAGAGAAACAGATGGAGAGAGAGATATGCAGATGCAGATCAGATAGCAGATCAGGTGGAGATGGAGAAGGAGAAGGAGGCACCTTGATGTTGTCTGTCGTGTCATGTGAAACAGGTGGCGGACATGGAGGAGAACTTCTTTAAGAAGGTGGATGTCCCAGTCCACGCACACTACATAGTGGCTCTCTTCATCGTCAGCATTGGAGCTCTGGGGATAACGGGCAATGCTCTCGTCATATTCGCCTTCTGCAGGTAGGAGACCAGGGAGTTAGTGGAGAGATGCTTTTTGCATTTTGACATTATCTAACTGTTGCAGAGAAACAGGAAGTTTGAAATGGTAAAGACTGTAATGTTACAAATTGTTACAGGCTTTGTTACACTGTACTTAATTGATTTAAGAAGGACAGTAAAAAGAAGTGTAACCGCTAGTTATAATAATAACAATACCAACGATGATAGTAGTAGTAGTAATAATAATAATAATAATAATAATAATAATAACAATAATAATAATAATTAGAAGAAGAATAAGAATAATACATTAATAATATGTTATATATGCATATGCAGAGGGTTTATTTACATTTCTATTACTGTTTTTTACACTAAACATTTGTCAACATACAAATATACATCAAAGTAATAGATATTATTTAATAGTAACCACTGTTTTATTTATGCAGTGCATCTAGTAAAGTTCTGTAGCTGTTTTAGAGTACAAGACTATTCAATGTGTGATCATTATTCCAGTTAGATGTACCATTTAAAATATAATAATAATACAGACGAAAACATATAAAGGATCATTGTTTGGTGAAAAAGTCCATTTTCTGTATTATAGTGCGTTGTGCATGCACTTAGAATGTACACCCTATTTCCATGTATGGATTCTCTTCTGCCCAAACCTACACACCGGACTACATTGTTTAATCTGGCACAGTATGCAACTCTATGATCTTAGCAAAGCACTCCTGCATGTCTTGACGCTGGCTGTTTAAAGACGTTGAATAATATTATGTAATATTTTAAGCATGAACAGTACGTTATGTTGTTCTGTGTTCATCACATTCGTCATACTTCCATGTGTTCCTGTTGTACTTCATGCCGGGGTGAAGTGACTGCATCTGCATGTGTGAGTGAGGGGTGAAGGGCTGCCCCATGTCCTATGTTGTGTTTTGCGCCAAACAAGAGTTTTTAATGTTGCTGTACTTGTACAATGACAAATAAACCCTGAATTCAGAGTGAACATAGTCTGAGTTATGCACAAAGGACAATTCTTTCTCTTCCCATTTGGCACCAGCTGCTGTGGTACTGATGCAGATGTGGATTCATGAGAGTTGTACACTTAGGAGCATATGCTGCACTGCACTGCATTTGAAACTCAGCCATTGAGATCACACCTCAGGCACGTCCAATGTGCTCTGCAGTCTGCAGCTTCTACCCTCCCCCATGGACTGTCTATACAGTCTCTACCAGGGCAGGAATTTCACGAGGGCCATGAGGGCCATGGCCCTCGTGCCCTCTCAATTTGGCCTTTTGCCCTTGAAAAATATCTGCCAGAAGGCCACAGTGGCCCTGATGCCCTTCACAAAATTGACAACACAAAGGCCCAAGTGGCCTTGCCCCTAAAATGACGAAATTCCAGCCCTGGTCTCTACTCTCACCCACTGACTGCATATGCTGTCTACTCTCACCCATTGACTACACAGTATATACAGTATCTGCAGTCTCCAAATCTCACCCATTGACTGTATATACAGTCTCCAGATCTCAGCCATTGACTGCATATACAGTCTCTGCTCTCACCACACTGCTGACCTGATCCATCCCCACTTCTCAGACTGGATTTGTAAAGGCAGAGGTGTGGTGAAAGGCTGTGTGTGTATTAAAGGTTACTGGTTACGGTTGCTGGTGTATTAAATGTCTCCAAAACTGGTCAGCATTTGTTGGATGAATTGTGCTATATAAATCAATTGAATGGATTTACATTGAATTGAGAAGGGGGCATCCCATGGTCAGAGTTGATAAGTGTGAGTGGGTTGTGTAGTTTAACGATCTTAGGCGATGGGTGGTTGCGGTTTTTCATATTCATAACGATGTTAACTTTGCAAAATGTGAACTTTCACTAGCCACTGACAAAAAAATGATAAAAAATTCACCAGCCACTCAATAGTAAATTTTTGTTTTGTCTCCAAAATTTACCAGCCAGTTTCATATTTTACCTTCACTTGGCTGGTGGCTGGTGCGAATCTCCACCCCTGGTGCACATATATATATATACATATAATATGTAAGAGCACATTTGAGGTTCTGGTGGTGGTGGTTGCAGTTTTCATACTCACTCGTCCTGTGGGTCTTTGAACTGTGGTGATCAGGGCTGTAGTGGTGAAATCACGACACGTACGTAAAGTGTGAATGGGGATGTGGTGGATGTGTTGTGTGATATCAGATGTTTTAAAATAACACTAGTGGACCCTAGTGTAGATGGTGAAGTGTCATTTTGAAATGTTTGTAGTTGTATTTGGTGCATACAGTCTATTACATGGTGAATAAACTGGAATAAAAACAATATAATATTAAAAGAAAATGCCTAGGTCAAATATCATGTCAGGTTGGGCATGACCTAAAAGTAGCCTGCATAATGATGTTATACATATGATGGCAAATTCACAAAAGCTTTTTGACTGGTTAAGTTGATTGCCTGTGAATGGGCACTGGTAATCTCTTTAATGATATTGAATTTAATTGTATCTGGAAAACAGGTCATGTTCACAGTGGGATGTGGCACGCAGAGCGGATGTACTGTCGTTAATTTGGCAGATTTCTTTTCGTTTTTTTTTGTTATACATTCCTACTTCTGTAATTATCTAGTCAAAGGAAACAGAGATGTCCTATTAAGAGATTTGAATTTAGTCAAAAAAGTCATTATGACTATTATTATTATTACTATTATTATTATTGTTATTATTGCTGTTGGTGTTGAAAATGAGGATGATGATGGTATCTTCATCATAACAGTAATAATATAAATGACATATTTACTCCAGTAAATGTGTCCCATAGGCTTATGCTGTATGAGTGGAAGTGAATGCAAAAGTAGGTTAAATATCATAAATGCTGACTGCTTAAAGAGAGGACAGAAATGTCATTAAATGTAGCATGATTTAGACTAGCGGCAATAATCGTGTCATGCAGATGATGGCATTTTCTGGGAAATTCTGAGGAATTAATAGCACATTCCTAAAAGACATTATCACAGACACATACCTCCTACTGGAGGTGCTCACTGATCCACTGCAGGGCCACTGACATCCATTTATGACAGAGATTGTATGGCGATTGCTTGAGGGGTCAGTCTAGACACTTTCACACAGCGGCACACAGAAGCGCTGTAATCTACAGCTGTAGCCTACACTGATTTAGATCTCCATGGGGATAGGCACACTGTAGGCTAGGCATGTAATCTCATCCACACAAACGTAAGCACATTTTATAGAAGTGCAATCTACCAAACATGCTCACAGGCCTGGTGTAAGTCCATGGATAGTGGGCAAGACTCCATGTATTCTGAAAGAAGAATCTGGTGACGTTAAAACGTGTTTCCCTTTGTCAGCAATAGGAAGCTGAGGAGTCTGCCGAACTACTTCATCGTGAACCTGGCCGTCAGTGACTTCCTCATGGCCTTCACTCAGGCCCCCGTCTTCTTCATCAACTCCCTCTACACGGAGTGGGTGTTTGGGGAAACGGGTAACTGTCGTTTGTATTTTTTTCAGCCCTTGTATTTCCTGGTTGTGACTATCTGAACCATAGGAGACTTGCCTGTTGAGTGACTGACAAAGCCTCCATGTTAAAATGAAGGATGAGGACCCTATAACCAGCTAATTCTAAGAATACTGATGTTCTGTATAGAATATACATCATTAGTTGAAGTTCAGTGCACATCAGGGATGGAAAGTAACTTTGCAAAATGTGAACTTTCACTAGCCGCTGACAAAAAAATGATAGAAATTCACCAGCCACTCAATAGTACATTTTTATGTTGCCTCTAAAATGTACCAGCCAATTTCATATTTTACCTTAATTTGGCTGGTGGCTGGCGTGGATCTCCATCCGTGGTGCACATATGTAAGAGCACATTTGAGGTTGCTGTGGCCATCTCCCCCAGGCTGTAAGGTGTATGCCTTCTGTGGGGCACTGTTTGGCATCACCTCCATGATAAACCTGCTGGCCATCTCCATGGACCGCTACCTGGTCATCACCCGGCCCCTGCAGGCCATGAAGGGCTCCAGGCGCCGCACGGCGCTGGCCATCGCGCTGGTCTGGCTCTACTCGCTGGGCTGGAGCCTGGCTCCACTCGTTGGCTGGAGTAAGGTTTTATTTTGGGTTTTTAACCTCCATTTGTAGTCAGCAATATGTAATTATTTATTTATGTGTAATCTTAATTACTGATGAGATTACTCAGGAGATAAATATGCAGCTAAACCTGTCATTACAAATCTTTATTGATCAAAATAATAAATAGTTGAATACTTGCTAAACTCTGGATGGAAGAGCACTTGATGTTGGCTGGTTAGTTGGAATCCTAATGGGCAAAATAACTAGGTAAACTAGAGAACTAGCTAAAATTGAGAACTAGCTAAACTGTGGCTGGCATGTAAGTGATGTTTTGCTGTTGTTCTTGGGAGGTTCTTACATTCCCGAAGGGCTGATGACCACCTGCACGTGGGACTACACCACCTACACAGTGGCCAACAGGAGCTATACCATGATGCTTTGCTGCTTCGTGTTCTTCATCCCGCTTGGCATCATCCTCTACTGCTATGTCTTCATGTTCTTTGCCGTCCGCAAAGCCAGCAGGTTCGATCAAGTTGACTTCACAGACATTTGTCATAGCACATCTCAGACCTGCAGATGTAAAACTGTGTGCATGCTAAAGGAGCACTATGTAACTTTTTGGAGTCATCTTCATAAGTCGCTCATTATCAGATGAGTAAAGACTTTCTTGACAGCCCTGCTGTCTGTTTGACAGAAGACCACAGTTGCAGTATTTGGGTGTCCATCCCGGCACCCTCAGACTCACAAAGTCTTGAATATTGCAAGAAGCAGAATCATGTAAAATTTGGAAGTAATTCTGAAATTTTTTTTTTTATTTATCTGAATCTGAATTCTGAATTTATCTCGGTCGACATGAGTACTTCGTTCGTTACTCTGATCAGTTGAGTTGAAAAAACATGCACACTGTGCCTATTTACTTAGAGACACCAGAGGGAGTGTCGTTGACAAAAAGCTGTCGAAGTTGCATAGTGCTGCTTTAAGTACAAAAGTAGGTGAGTGGCAGGGGCGTAATTGTCAAAAGGCAACACGGGCAACTGCTCGGGGCTCCTGGGTCACTAGAGGGCTCCAGAGGGCTGACAAACCTTAAACTACACTAGTGGCACTGCAGAGGGCTGACAAACCTTAAACTACACTAGTGGCACTGCAGTTTATAACGGAAATTAGGATTTATTTTTGCTTGGGGCCCCAACAGACTTTGGAATCGCCCCTGGCAAGTAGATGCAGCTAAACATATACTGCACACTAAAGTTAATTACAATCCTGCATGTCCACAGTCTCCGCTGGTTTGGATCTCCAGTCTCCAGGGACTCAGACAATAATCTCATTGCCACACAAATATAGGCTACATTTTTCATCCAAACATGCCGATAAGCTTCTTGTAAATCCATGGATTGAATGTAGTAGACAGACGTTTTGGTTTCTGAGAAAAAAAATGAGGACAAGTGTACAAGATGGATGGATGGATGGATGGATAAAGATAGATAGATAGATAGATAGATAGATAGATAGATAGATAGATAGATACATACATACATACATACATACATACATACATACATACATACATACATACATACATACCCAGATGAATTGATAGATACATAAATAGATTAATAATAATTAATAATTAATATTAATTAATAATTGATTGTTTGGATGTCTGTTCTGTGTTTTGTCTCCATTAATGCTGTGTGTTTTTGATGTGCTTTAGGGACCTTGAGAGGCTGGGGAAGGCCAGTGTTCAGCAGTCTATGCGCAGTGAGTGGCGTCTGGCTAAGATCGCGTTTGTGGTCATCGTTGTGTATGTGCTGTCCTGGTCCCCCTACGCCTGCGTCACCCTCGTGTCCTGGGCTGGGTGAGTCTCTTGCTGACAACTCAACTACCTGTGTCTGCCACGTCCTGTAGGTGCTCAAACAGAATGCATTACATTACATTACACTTAGCAGATGCTGTTATCCAAAGCGCCTTACAATAGAGGACATAAACAAGCCACAGAAGCAGAGGAACACAGAGTGAACAAAGCCATAACGAGTTAGTTAGTTATTTAGAAGTTAGTTAGTTAGAATAAGTTAGTGCAGCCAGGGTACAGGACAGTGTTGGTGAGTGGAGGTCAGTTTTGTTAGGAAGGGAAGCATTCTGACCCTCCCTCTTGGAACACACCCAGAAGACCTCCTGGTGCTGTTTTTGGTGGACTGGACATCCTTAATAGGTCTCAGCAGAACCTTCGCTGTGTCAGTTACTCAAACTGTGGAATTGAACACACATATAATAGACCTTTATATTATGCCTATATAATAATAATAATAATAATAATAATAATAATAGTGGAGAGATTTTATTTGACTTGTTAAATGTGGAAAATGCCTAGAGAAGTATATGTAGGTTGCCAGTGTCTGGCATAAATGTGTGAGGGGGAAGATTACACATGGTTGTGTGACTGCAAGTAACAGACCCTGATGTTGCGAGTGACAGATCTTCGCTGACACCATGATGTGGGGCGCGCCTAGGTCGGCGAGCTGCGCTGCTGTTTTGCTGCCGCTAAGCCCAGTTTCTCCGTGTGGGTCAAAGAGGCGCCGCTGTTGCCCGATAGTCTCTTTAGCTTAATACAACAGACTATATTAGTATTCAACAAAGAAGAACAAACATATTAAACAATAATCAAAGCTCATTAGGTTCGATCTTATGTCACTGTCCTGCTGTTACCACTATAGGAATAAACAATAGACGCCTTTTAGAAAGTATTGATTGGGATTCATGCATGGCAGAGCATGTGCAGGATGGTCTTATTTCAGTCTGGAAAAGCTGATTGCTCTCGGCAACACTCCACTTAATACACTCTCATCCTGTGTCTCCGCCCATATCTCTAGTCCACGCCAAATGCTCTAGACTGGAGAGTGTTGTCTCCAATACTGGATTAGCCTTGGGTCAGAAGACTAATTCTCTATCCATCTCATCTAAGCAGTGAGTTCCACAGAAGCCAAACTCACGGCTTTTCCCTCTAATCTCGCAATCATTATTCTGTTGTGGTGTGACTGACGAAAATAACTAATTTCCAAAATCCCAATTATCCCCTGAAGCCCTAAGTAAGTGTTCTTCAGATAGACATCACACACAATGTAAGTGGCACACCATTAGCTGCCATTGTGGACTTAGCTGCACGACTGTGATGGGTTTAGTTGTGACTGTGACGGGTTTAGCTGCACGACTGTGATGGGTTTAGTTGTGACTGTGATGGGTTTAGTTGTGACTGTGATGGGTTTAGTTGTGACTGTGACGTGTTTAGCTGCACGACTGTGATGGGTTTAGTTGTGACTGTGACGGGTTTAGCTGCACGACTGTGATGGGTTTAGTTGTGACTGTGACGGGTTTAGCTGCACGACTGTGATGGGTTTAGTTGTGACTGTGATGGGTTTAGTTGTGACTGTGATGGGTTTAGTTGTGACTGTGATGGGTTTAGTTGTGACTGTGACGGGTTTAGCTGCACGACTGTGATGGGTTTAGTTGTGACTGTGACGGGTTTAGCTGCACGACTGTGATGGGTTTAGTTGTGACTGTGCTGGGTTTAGTTGTAAGACTGTGATGGGTTTTCACATGATACTTGTTTATGTCACACAAGATTACATGATCACTATCAAAAACACAATTTTGAAAATTCATAAGCCTTTAAATTCGGTCTTTGAGTTCTTAATTAAAATGCCGTGGCATGGCCTCTGCAATGATACAATTTGCTCTACACTTGTTTTGATAAGGTTTTGTGCTAATCTTGTCAGTTGTATTTCTGCAAAAACCTCAAGAATCAAGCTGCAACATTGGCTCATTGATTAGATTTGATCAATTAAAAGGTTTTCAATGCTAACTGTTGTAGATGCAGGTATTCTGTATGAGGGTAAATAAACTGGTTCATTCTGTGTGATTGTAACTAGTCCTAAAGGACTGTGGACTGTGTTCTTTCAGTGCAGGTACAGTTCAGGTTGGACTAGTGTAGGAAGCTACCGCAAGTTATGTGCATTTTGTGGTTCAAAAACAATTGTATTATTCCTTTCTGGTAAAATAACTTTTAGTAACTTTAGCAATGTGACAATGATTTCAAAACTGATTACACAACATTTAATCTTCCCCTGTCATGTCTGGTTATGGCACTTTCAGTACGTTAGGCTTTGTGACACATCTGATACACACCTTATCAGTATCAGGGATAATACTGAACTAGATAGCAACTCACCGACAGCTGGCTTTCACAGAGCTGTTGCAGTGAGTTGAAGCCTTATCTAAACTATTGTCATGCCTTGGCCTCTGCTTTTGCCTTCTGTCTCACGTCTGGCTCTTTTGCCCTAGGTACGCACACAAGCTGTCTCCATACTCCAAAACAGTACCTGCTGTCATAGCAAAAGCGTCCACAATCTACAACCCGATCATCTATGCGATTATACACACAAAATACAGGTGAACAGACACATTGCACAAAACTCATGGTTAGAATCTGACTTTGGATGAAAATAGACTATTTTTATAGGCTAGACATAGAAAATAGACTATACTTAACTATGCTAAATACTGAATGAAATACTCTGTTGTAGAGTATTTAACATCTTTAACATCGTTCTTGTCCAGGAACACACTAGCTGAGAAGGTGCCCTGTTTGGCATGCCTGTCGCAAAAGACGCCCAAAGACTGCTTGTCCAACAGCGACACGTCTTTCCGCGACACAGGCTTCAGCAGACAGTCCTCGCTCTGCAAGAGTAAACGCTACGCGGTCTCCAGGACCGCCACCACACCCGGCAGTGATGCGGTACTGTACAAGACTGAAGAGAGATATATACATGATATATATATATATATATATATATATATATTGTAATATCAAGAGTGATATATACATATATATTGTATATATAAAAGAGTGATATATATTGTAATGTCATTTTTATTGTCAAGAATTACTTTTGTAATGTTTATTGTGTCAGGGAAGTTTGAATACAAGCACAGTACAAAGTGATTTACAAGAAAATGAAAGGTTGGGCTGGATGAGAATACATTTTTTTTAAAGTTAAAAGCACTTTAAACCTTTCATGATTTGTAAAGAAAGCTCTTCCTGGATTATTAACTGTGGAGAGGTTGTTAATCTGGTTCAGGTAAGGACATAACACTGTAAGGTTAGAGTTCTTAGACGTAAGAGGAATTTTTGTAATGTTGTTGCGGCAAATGAAAACAAGCTTACATATTTTCACGGACTTGAGTCCATCTTTATTATCCCAAAGCCTTGCTGAGGCAGAATAATATGATTTGGCCGCCTGGCCTCTGTCCTGCATGGGTTCTCTTGTCAGCAGATCTATTATAAGCTATGATGAACAGACACTGTGAAGTTATAACATTTTATTTGGTTATATATTACGTTTTTGTCTTGAGTACGACATGAACTATATAAAACAGAAATGCATATCCTTATGAATCCATATGAAGAGCCAGTGTAGTTGTGTCAAAAAGAGGGTTGTTGATGCTAATTTGTTTTCTTCAGGTTCATGTGCTGCAGTCCCAGAAGATGGCTGACGTGGAGCTTGATGTGATGTCACGTAAAGCGGACTCCTTCAGAAGCTCGTCTTCGTTTCCCTTACTCCACGACCACAACAAGTCTGCCAGGAGGCACAAGAACAAACACCAGGGCCACGCTACTGAAGAAAGAGTGAGTTATAGAGTGACTGTGTGAGCGAGTGTGTTAGTGAATGAGAGAGTGAGTGAGTGAGTGAGTGAGTGTGTGTGTGAGTGAGTGAGTGAATGAGAGTGTGTGAGTGACTGTGTGTGAGTGAGGGAGTGAGTAAGAGAGAGTGAGCGTGTGTGTGAGTGAGAGAGTGAGTTATTAAGTGAGTGAGTGAGTGAGAGAGTGAGTGAGTGAGTGTGTGTGTAAGTGAGTGAATGAGAGTGTGTGAGTGACTGTGTGTGAGTGAGTGAGTGAGGGAGTGAGTAAGAGAGAGTGAGTGTGTGTGTGAGTGAGAGAGTGAGTTATTAAGTGAGTGAGTGAGTGAGTGAGAGAGTGAGTGAGTGAGTGAGTGTGTGAGTGAGTGTGTGAGTGTGTGAGTGAGTGAGAGAGTGAGTCAGTGTGTGTGTAAGTGAGAGAGTGTGTGAGTGAGTGAGTGAGTGAGTGATATACTATACTGTTTGTCTCGCTTAAAAAAACATTTTGTTTTTATTGAGCGTAGCAAACCAGCATCCCAGGATCTCTGAGTCTCTGTGATGGTGATCTAGTGACCGGCTCGTTGAACACGGCCACCATCCCGCAGCAGGTGGCGTCCCAGGAGCCGAGGCCCGCGCATTTAGCCACGAACAGCAACCGCGGCCACGAGCCTTGCCAGAACAGCAGCCTGGACTCAGTGCCGCCTCTCCCCACGCCCTGTTACGGCATCCCCAGCATCGTTATCAGCCCAACGTCAGACAGTAGCCTTACTGAAGAGGCCTTGTGTGCGGACAGTAAGCCTGGGAAACGACGTGGGCAGCCCGGTGTTGGATCAGCAACAGCTTAAGCGTTCCACAAAATGTTATGGGTCTGGAGGGCTTCCTGCCCCGAGTCCTGTATGCCCAACATTCAAGAGGATGAAAGGATTTTATATTTTTTTTTAGTTAAAAGTTTTAAAGCCCAAAAATGATTGCATAGTACCAATTTTACACAATTTTACACAAACAAGAAACCTTTTAAGAGCAGCTTGGTAAAGTGGTCATTTAAATTGTTCCATTTTAGCTCCACGGTCACATTTCCGTGGACATTTTTCCCATAAGCAAATAAAGAAAACAGCACAACAACAAATGGAATTGTGTTACTATAAGAGCAATTTATTTCACACTAACATATTACTGAATAAAATAGTTTTAATGTTAATATAATAGAGCGAGATTCATCAGAGGGTAAAGTAATTGTTTCTTTGGTTTTGACCCAATTTGATGACTGGCACTGCGATTCGCTTGGTTGCTGGTAGGAGAAGGACCTTGAGGGGCCCAACTCGCATGCAACCATCCCCACCTGGTGCTGGTAAAAGGAGCATGCAACCACCTGGTGCTGGTTAAAGGAGCATGCACCCATCCCCACCTGGTGCTGGTAAAAGGAGCATGCACCCATCCCCACCTGGTGCTGGTAAAAGCAGCATGCACCCAACCCCACCTGGTGCTGGTTAAAGGAGCATGCACCCAACCCCACCTGGTGCTGGTAAAAGGAGCATGCACCCAACCCCACCTGGTGCTGGTAAAAGCAGCATGCACCCAACCCCACCTGGTGCTGGTTAAAGGAGCATGCACCCAACCCCACCTGGTGCTGGTTAAAGGAGCATGCACCCAACCCCACCTGGTGCTGGTTAAAGGAGCATGACAGAGCAGGGCCACACTCCTCTGAGTCATACTGCCCTACAAAGGCAAAGTGCAGTAACTACGTGAACATAGAAACTGAGAAAATTGCCTTTAACTTTGTCATGCTGCCCAGTCAAACATGGTGTAGTTATAATACTGGTAATGCTTTTAGGCACTTTCTTAATAGCAAGAAGTAAGAGATTTAGTCACAAGACAAAGGGGGTGTTATAAAGTCAATTTCCAGTCTAAACTGCGTTTTGGCTTTGTAGGGCAGTATACAGGCGTCATATAGGTGGATAGATAGCACCACCCCCTGGTGACACCCTGTCCAGTAAGTCGGGACAAGAACGGATGAGGGGTCATATAGGGCCTGACTCTTGAATGACCCACCACTTCCAAACTCGCACTGGACCAGCTGCAGACAAGTGGAGTGCAGCTTCCTTCAGCTTTACACAACTCTCTCTTAAACGCTCTCAGAGCTGCTCTGGCTGAGAGCCCCAGGCAAATGTTAATCATCTTGCTTCATGTTACTGAGTGGAAGCAAGCTGGAAGTCATCAGTGTAGGTGCCTTAATTCTCGTTCTCACTCTAGCAGTGAATGACGAGCCGGTCTCTGGCTTGCATATGAAAACACCGCTGGCTAAGCCAGCAAGCCAGCAGTGGGCTTTCACTGGCCAGCTGATTATCATCTGATCATCGATGAGGACCTGCATTTTGCCCTCTAGGATAAAAGCGACCCTATGTCTCCCATCTGCTCCACCAAACTCTTACTGAACTGGGCTGCTAACTCCGCCCGGCTGACCTGAACGAGGCGTGAGGCAGACAGGTCCTCTAGTAGCAGGAAACACCATTTACAGAAGCCGCCTGGCGGCAAAATGTCTCAGGTGAGCTACGCTGGCCCACAGCCTGTCACTCTGTTCAGTACCCTGAAACATTCTGTTCCGCTCTGAGGAATGTGGACAGAGAAGATCGTCTTTAGTGATGAGAAAGAAATGGAGGCACTCACGCAGTAAATAGCAAAATGCATAGAATGCAAAAAATGCTGATTAATTGCTTTAGGATGACGTGACCTTCTCACACAATGACAAGATACAATATATTGTCCACTTTACATTACTAAAATACTAAAACAAGCCTATATTATTCTCTTTCTTGCTGTTATGACAAAAAGTCTCCAAAGTGTCTGGGGTGTTTGTGATGGTAGTTCTAATTCAACAAAGATGTATTTAGGTGGCCCTGTTCTCTAAAAAAAAACGGTTTGAGTGATCCATCCTTTTGATTGCGCGATTGACCCGGCAGCAAACAGGAGAAAAAGTATGATTAGTAATTGGCCACAAGAGGGCGATAGAAACACCTACAAAATATGAGCGCCCATGGACTTGGACTGTCATTACTCTCATTACTTTCATTCCTTTGTCTTACTGTCAAAGACCTCGGTGAGGAGCACATTTAGCACATGGCAAAATCATGTCAGAATTTTAATACAGCAAGTTTCTCAATATCTACACCTCCTTGCTTTAATAACAAGGATATACGGAAATTAGAAAAACTGCAAGAATTTGGTACTGTTATATTTTTACTTCCTGAGGTGCTTTTTTATACTAACATAAAAAACATAGAAATATCACAATGCATCCTATAGCAACAAAGTGGTAGTATTTTGTTTTTGCTTGTGACACTTTGCTTCATTGCAGGGTTCAAAAGGTGTGAAGAGATTGGAATGGATGACATCAGTCTTGGAGGCTTTTGCTGACGGACTGTGTCTGTCACAGTGGAATGAATACCTGAGGGGTGAAGTCAGGAAGACCTAAGCTTGGGTCACTGGTGTTTATCTGTGTGCGGTGTTCCTCCATCCATATCTCTTCGAACCCTTCACACACACACACACACACACACACACACACACACACACACACACACACACACACACACCACATTTTTCCTGGAATAGAGTTCATGTGAAGACCTCACAATAATAAACAGCGTGCTGTTTTGCAAATAATAGAACTGGTAGCCTGTGTCCCATGGAACAATCTCGGTAAATCACTACAGAGCTAATATTAAAACTGGGATCATCAAAGACAATGACATCCTTCTACTTTACTGTCTTCTTGAGATAAATCCAGTTTGGAATATTAAATGCCAAATCTCATAACCAGTTACGATTTTAATTTCCGCTCAACCCATATGGTTTGAAAAGCACTCTTTTATAAAGCATAAATTACGTTAATTGACTGCCTATATTGTTTCAGGGGCACGGCCCCTTCACGTGACGTAATGTATGGAGTATATTTACCTCCTCGCGGCTGAAGCCTTGGATAGACTTTGTGGAGGAAGCTAGATTGGTCCCACGCGCAACGCTCAGCTGCTCCCATTCATAGGCGACCGCACTACAGAGGACTCGTCTGGAATTAACCACAACCATCCGGCTTTTGGAGGTGAGTGGCTGTGATAACGGCAATGTTGCAATATGTGAGTAATACACGAAAGAGATAGCTTCATTACGCAGTAGGCTAATGATAGCGGGATTGCCGCTTTAGGGAACAAGTGCACTAAGTGGTCCAGGATTTGAATAAACGACCGACTCGTTTTCAGTGGTATGTGTCATACTTCATGCCAGTAAAAGCGCCAATCTGAAAATAAAATGAATTTATATAAAAGCCCTTTTATTACTTTTGAACTTGGTTCGCTCGCAAATTACCATTTACTTGGGATATCCCGTGCAGATGTGAGGGGGATGCTATTGTTTGACAGTAGGGTATGTCTATTGTTTGCATGTGCATCATTATGATTATTACCACTTGTGTTTATGTAAACTGATCGCGCGTTCAAACATGCGTTCTGACTAAAATTAATTTATTTATTAACTGGTTAAGCATTTGAACTCAGTGTCGAATGTTTAAATGTATTTATTAAACTCCGCACACATAGTAAGCCCAACTCACTGATAAGAGTGACTCTTGCATGCTCGTTTTATGGGTTTTATTTTAGCGGATTCCTTGCAAGAACAAGAAGTGAGATCTCGTCAAAAAAAGACTTTTCACACATTTCAAGGAGGCTCCTTACTTGAACAACGACCTGCTCTGGCAGTTGTATGTTTTTGACAGATTGTCTATATTAAACATGTAAAGTGTGTTGTAAGTGTGATTGTGTGACTTTATGTTTTGGAGGAGACAGACCTAGTGAGGAGAGAGAGGGAGAGAGAGGAAGAGAGAGAGGGAGAGAGAGAGAGAGAGAGAGAGAGAGAGAGCGAGCAGGTGGAGTAGATCAAGGCAGAAAGCTGAAACAGCGCTTTGGGCAATCTACTGTGACAGCCCGAAGATGCCTGGAGCTCGGCACGGGACCTGAAACACGCTCGCTATCTGGTGTTGAAAGCTGCTCTGTGCGCCATGAGCCCTCACCACAAACCCTACACACACTCGTGCTGTGGGGGTGGGGAAACCCGCGTGGACCTGCCTGCTTGCCCGTCCTCACCGAGCCCCACCGCTGCCACCCCACCCCACGCCAGGAGCTCTCCTGAGTACGGCTGACCCCTCAGCAGACCCCTGCTCTATCTAACCCGCCTGCTGCCCCACCCCACCCCACCCCACCCCACGCCAGGAGCTCTCATGAGTACGGCTGACCCCTCAGCAGACCCCTGCTCTATCTAACCCGCCTGCTGCCCCACCCCACCCCACCACACGCCAGGAGCTCTCATGAGTACGGCTGACCCCTCAGCAGACCCCTGCTCTATCTAACCCGCCTGCTGCCCCACCCCACCCCACGCCAGGAGCTCTCCTCAGAGTACGGCAGACCCCTCAGCAGACCCATGCTCTATCTAACCCGCCTGCTGCCCCACCCCACCCCACCCCACCCCACGCCAGGAGCTCTCATGAGTACGGCTGACCCCTCAGCAGACCCCTGCTCTATCTAACCCGCCTGCTGCCCCACCCCACCCCACCCCACGCCAGGAGCTCTCCTCAGAGTACGGCAGACCCCTCAGCAGACCCCTGCTCTATCTAACCCGCCTGCTGCCCCACCCCACCCCACCCCACGCCAGGAGCTCTCATGAGTACGGCAGACCCCTCAGCAGACCCATGCTCTATCTAACCCGCCTGCTGCCCCACCCCACCCCACCCCACGCCAGGAGCTCTCATGAGTACGGCAGACCCCTCAGCAGACCCATGCTCTATCTAACCCGCCTGCTGCCCCACCCCACCCCACGCCAGGAGCTCTCCTCAGAGTACGGCAGACCCCTCAGCAGACCCCTGCTCTATCTAACCCGCCTGCTGCCCCACCCCACCCCACGCCAGGAGCTCTCATGAGTACGGCAGACCCCTCAGCAGACCCCTGCTCTATCTAACCCGCCTGCTGCCCCACCCCACCCCACGCCAGGAGCTCTCCTCAGAGTACGGCAGACCCCTCAGCAGACCCATGCTCTATCTAACCCGCCTCCCCTGATCTCCCTCTGGGCTCTGGACCACACTGTAAGAGTACGGCAGACCCCTGGTCTATCTAACCCGCCTGCTGGGCAGTGGATGAGAGGCATCAGCCCTTCAGTGGTGTGCCCTACTGTAGGAATAACTCCAGCCCCATGATGCCTGCCACAGCTGATCTCCCTCTGGGCTCTGGCACCACACTGTAAACAGTGTTGGTTTTGAACAGAAGCAGCAGTCAGTCGCGTTATACAGCCGTCTTCCCCACTGTTACGGGAAAGCTGATGCTCAGAATCAGATGTTTTGGTACATGAGCCTCCATACAGCTGAGCTGGTGGGGGAGAGTATCAGATGTCCCGGGACAGAAAATGCAAATGGCACCACATCAGTCAGTTCAGCTGGTGAATAGCATGGGTCTGCTCCATGGGGAGGGGGCCATACAGAGTGTGTGTGTGTGTGTGTGTGTGTGTGTGTGTGTGTGCATTCATGTGTGTTTGTGTGTGTCTGTGTGTGTTGTATGTGTGTGTTTTGCATGTGTGTGTGTGTGTGTGTGTGTGTGTGTGTGTGTGTGTGTGTTGTATGTGTGTGTTTTGCATGTGTGTGTGTGTGTGTGTGTGTGTGTTGTATGTGTGTGTTTTGCATGTGTGTGTGTGTGCATGCATGTGTGTTTGTGTGTGTCTGTGTGTGTTGTATGTGTGTATTTTGCATGTGTGTGTGTGCACGTGTGCGTGTGTTGTGTCTGTGTCAGTGTGTGTGTGTGTTGTGTCTGTGTGTGTGTGTGTGTGTGTGCCGTGCAGCTCTCAGCCCAACACCTGGGGGTCCGAGCCTTCCACTTAGAGTTGAGGTGGAGTTGAAGCCGACGCCTTGTGAGGCGGTGCAGGGCTGAGCAGAGATGTGCCGTATGTGAAGCGAGAGGTCTCCTGCACTACGCCAAACACAAAACAGCTGGGATTTCCACCGGGGAAACGCAAGACGAATATCGAGACTGGCACGCGAGACGGACTGCAGCCCAGTCAAATCGATTACATTGTTAGTTTTTTGTGCTTGGAAGTGAGTTGCGGTTGGATCACGTTGTTTTGTGGACTCGGCCTGAGCATAAGGGCTGTGAACAGAAAATGAATGCTGGAGATTATAATTAATTCCGTTCAGAATATTGAATTAAATGATCTGATTGAATTTGTAAATTGACAAATGTTTTGGAAACATGCACGACAGATTAAATATTTTTTCCACTTAGCTGTTGAACATAAGAGGGTGAGTGAGCAAGACAAATACACAGAGAAGAAGAACAGAGAAATACCAAGAGCACAAGAGTGGTAGAATGAGGTAAAAGAGAGAGAGAGGGGGAGAGAGAGAGGGAGAGAGAGAGAGAGGGGGAGAGAGAGAGGGAGAGAGAGAGAGAGAGAGAGAGAGAGGGAGAGTGAGAGAGAGAGGGAGAGAGAGAGGGAGAGAGAGGGGGAGAGAGAGGGAGAGGGGGAGAGTGAGGGAGAGAGAGAGGGAGAGAGAGGGGGAGAGAGAGGGAGAGAGAGAGAGGGAGAGTGAGAGAGAGAGGGAGAGAGAGAGGGAGAGAGAGGGGGAGAGAGAGGGAGAGGGGGAGAGTGAGAGAGAGGGGGAGAGACAGAGAGAGAGATGAAGAGGGAGATTAGATTTATGGAGCGCACTAAAGGGAATTCAGACGTATTCATCTCCCAAGGTTCCCCCAAGTGCCAGCCAATGACAGCTTGATTTTCTGTTCGAGTCTTTGGCCCGGCCCGCGCTGCATAAAGTAGAACCATAACCAGGGCCCGGCCCGCACTGCATAAAGTAGAACCATAACCAGGGCCCGGCCCGCGCTGCATGAACTAGAACCATAACCAGGGCCCGGCCCGCGCTGCATAAAGTAGAACCATAACCAGGGCCCGGCCCGCACTGCATAAAGTAGAACCATAACCAGGGCCCGGCCCGCGCTGCATGAACTAGAACCATAACCAGGGCCCGGCCCGCGCTGCATGAACTAGAACCATAACCAGGGCCCGGCCTGCGCTGCATAAAGTAGAACCATAACCAGGGCCCGGCCTGCGCTGCATAAAGTAGAACCATAACCAGGGCCCGGCCCGCGCTGCATGAACTAGAACCATAACCAGGGCCCGGCCCGCGCTGCATGAACTAGAACCATAACCAGGGCCCGGCCCGCGCTGCATAAAGTAGAACCATAACCAGGGCCCGGCCCGCGCTGCATAAAGTAGAACCATAACCAGGGCCCGGCCCGCGCTGCATAAAGTAGAACCATAACCAGGGCCCGGCCCGCGCTGCATGAACTAGAACCATAACCAGGGCCCGGCCCGTGGTGCAGCAGGCAGAACCATAACCGACTAGTCATGGTTACGCACGTAGCCAGCGCTCTCTCTGTCATTCTTAGATCTCAGCCACACATGGACATGATCCACTTTTTGGACTCCACGAGTTTCCCCTGTTGCCAAAACAACAACAAGAACAACATTCATTCGCTGGATTGAGTCCGTTCTCCATAACTGCATAAAGGAATGTCATTATCCGCCATTGCCATTAATGGAAAGATGACAAATAAATTCGGCACTGCATGTGATTTCTGCATGCGTCAGCTGTGCTGTCCGGCCATGAACTGAACCCCCAGCGTAGAGATGACGGATGGTGTGGTCATGTGGCCATGTGGTCACGTGGTCCCCATAATCAGCGGATCACACAGTAGATTTGCCCTCCCCCACCACACCTTATGGGACATTTGTGTGTGTGTGTGTTTGGGGGGAGGTGTGGGGTTGGAGTGTGTGTGTCGGGGGTTGGGGGTGGAGTGTTGTTGATTTTCACATTAAGGATCAGAGCCTGGATGTGTGTGTGTGTGTGTTTGGGGGCAGTGTGGGGTTGGAGAGTGTGTGTGTGTGTGTGTGTGTGTGTGTGGGGAGGGGGGGGGGGGGGTGGATCTGTTCCAGTCTTTGGAACCCTGGATGTGTGTGTGTGTATTTGGGGGTGGTGTGGCGTTGGAGAGTGTGTGTGTGTGTGTGTGTGTGTGTGTGGGGTGGATCTGTTCCAGTCTTTGGAACCCTGGATGTGTGTGTGTGTATTTGGGGGTGGTGTGGCGTTGGAGAGTGTGTGTGTGTGTGTGTGTGTGTGTGTGGGGAGGGGGGGGGGGGTGGATCTGTTCCAGTCTTTGGAACCCTGGATGTGTGTGTGTGTGTGTTTGGGGGCAGTGTGGGGTTGGAGAGTGTGTGTGTGTGTGTGTGTGTGTGTGTGTGGGGAGGATCTGTTCCAGTCTTTGGAACCCTGGATGTGTGTGTGTGTATTTGGGGGTGGTGTGGGCGTTGGAGAGTGTGTGTGTGTGTGTGTGTGTGTGTGTGTGGGGGGGGGGGGGGGGTGGTGGATCTGTTCCAGTCTTTGGAACCCTGGATGTGTGTGTGTGTGTTTGGGGGTGGTGTGGCGTTGGAGAGTGTGTGTGTGTGTGTGTGTGTGTGTGTGGGGTGGATCTGTTCCAGTCTTTGGAACCCTGGATGTGTGTGTGTGTATTTGGGGGTGGTGTGGCGTTGGAGAGTGTGTGTGTGTGTGTGTGTGTGTGTGTGGGGAGGGGGGGGGGGGTGGATCTGTTCCAGTCTTTGGAACCCTGGATGTGTGTGTGTGTGTTTGGGGGCAGTGTGGGGTTGGAGAGTGTGTGTGTGTGTGTGTGTGTGTGTGTGGGGTGGATCTGTTCCAGTCTTTGGAACCCTGGATGTGTGTGTGTGTATTTGGGGGTGGTGTGGCGTTGGAGAGTGTGTGTGTGTGTGTGTGTGTGTGTGTGTGTGTGTGTGTGGGGTGGATCTGTTCCAGTCTTTGGAACCCTGGATGTGTGTGTGTGTATTTGGGGGTGGTGTGGCGTTGGAGAGTGTGTGTGTGTGTGTGTGTGTGTGTGTGTGTGTGGGGTGGATCTGTTCCAGTCTTTGGAACCCTGGATGTGTGTGTGTGTATTTGGGGGTGGTGTGGCGTTGGAGAGTGTGTGTGTGTGGAGGGTGGGGGGTGAAGTGTTGTTGATTTTCACATTAATGAAGGATCAGACCCTGGAGGCCTAGAGGACGTGTTAGGGTGTGTGTGTGTGTGTGTGTGTGTGCGTGCGTGTGTGTGTGTGTGTGTGTGTTGGGCTTTGGGAGAGGTTGTTCTCCTTACATCCATATTAATGCGGCCAGCAGGATGGGGGTGGGGGATTAACAGAGCTTAGGTTTGGGGAGGGGGAGAGGAGGACGGCATGGTGCGATCAGATGGCCAGACTGACAAATGCCTCATTAGGACTCTGGGTTCCTCCCTTCTTAAACCCTACAGGAAACGGGTCTGTGCGCTAGGCCGCGTTCCTCCCTTCTTAAACCCTACAGGAAACGGGTCTGTGCGCTATTGGATTTCTCTCTTCTTAAACCCTACAGGAAACGGGTCTGTGCGCTAGGCCGCGTTCCTCCCTTCTTAAACCCTACAGGAAACGGGTCTGTGCGCTAGGCCGCGTTCCTCCCTTCTTAAACCCTACAGGAAACGGGTCTGTGCGCTAGGCCGCGTTCCTCCCTTCTTAAACCCTACAGGAAACGGGTCTGTGCGCTAGGCCGCGTTCCTCCCTTCTTAAACCCTACAGGAAACGGGTCTGTGCGCTAGGCTGCGTTCCTCCCTTCTTAAACCCTACAGGAAACGGGTCTGTGCGCTAGGCTGCGTTCCTCCCTTCTTAAACCCTACAGGAAGTGGGTCTGTGCTAGGCCACAGCCACCTCACCTCACCTCATCTCATTTCATCTCATCTCATGCTGTTGTTGTTGGGCAGTGGCCAGTTTTCCTTCTGGGTACAGCTAAACAAATAAACGCACAGACTCTTCAGCCTGGAGGCAAAAAAAAATCTCTACTCGCATCATGTTCCTTCTGTCTTTTTTTTCCTCTTCTCTCTCTCTAAAACAGAAACGACAAGGATTCGGGATTAATTTTTTGTGGTATTAGTTATTTATGCCCCTTTTACGACGCCCGCAGAAAGCCACAGTCCATATAATCCCGTACCTACACTTCATTCATCTGCGCCCACGGAAACAGCCCCTTGAATGGTCCTCTTGGGCCCCAGCTGTTGCGTTTCTGAGCCGAATAAATGGGATGCGCACAGAAGGTTTGAATCTGCTTATTGGGGCGCCTGAGCTGGAGCCACAGCAGCATGTGTTCCCCAAAGCCTCTTTTTGTTGCAGTGGATCATTTATTAAACGTCACTTATGCATTTATTAAACGTCACTAATGCATTTATTAAACGTCACTTATGGCCCCGGCAAATAGAATGCTGTTCTTTTGATTGGCTGGCACGGTATGCATTAATTCAGGGAAAGTAGTTCTAAAATTCTGGCGTAAAGTTTAAGCACCGTTGCATAGAATGCTGACTATAACTACCAGATATGCTAAATCAACGGTCGTTTTTCTGCTCTATTTTTTAATTAAACAACAGACAATGATTTCAAATTGTAAAAAAATTACTGAATAATTGAATTGTTTGCAAAATTTTTAGAGTGTGGTAACCGGACCATGACCGGGATAACAGCCTTCGAACCATGCATTTCCACAGAAGTAATCAACTCCGCTTTGCGTTGGGAAGTTATTCGGCCACCGTTGATTAATTCTGTGGAACTTCATGCCTAGGCGGCCTTTATCCCTTACTTAAGTGCTGGCTTAAGATGACTCACAGGGCCTGGATGTTGTTGTTGAGAGTGAAGATAAATCGGTAATTAAATAAGCTCCTCTGTGGCGTAATTATGGGAAGTGCTGTTTGATACGAGCCATTTTACTCAGTCTCATAGTCAGTGCCAATGGCTTTCATGTTGTTTACAATCACTTTGGGAGCCAGGGCCACACAATAGCTCTCACTCTTGCAGACAAATAAGAGTCTGCAGGCATTATTTCCTGTTTCATAAGCTGCTTCAGTTAATCAAGTGCTGACTGGGTGTTGGGAATATGCGAGACCTAACTTGAGCTACGTGTGGATAGCACACAGTCCTCACCACAAGCTTGGCCGTCTGTGTCTCATAACGCTCTCGTCTTGATGAGAATCTCACCTGGTCTTTGTCTCCATCCCAAAATCGCCACGTTCATTTCCTTCCTCCCCCTTTACCCACGTGCTTCCCGCCGTCTCTGCGGTGTCATGTGACCACTCAGATTCACAGGGCCACCCCTGGGACGCCTACTGTAGCTCAGTTCACCTAACGCAGGCGATCTCTATGCCTACTGTAGCTCAGTTCCCCTCACGCAGGCGATCTCTATGCCTACTGCAGCTCACTATACCTCACGCAGGCGATCTCTATGCCTACTGTAGCTGAGTTCACCTCACGCAGGCGATCTCTATGCCTACTGTAGCTGAGTTCCCCTCATGCAAGCGATCTCTACGCTGGGACGCCTACTGTAGCTCACTATACCTCACGCAGGGGACCGCTAGGCTGGGACTCCTACTGTAGCTCAGTTCCCTCACGCAGGCGAGCGCCACGTTCACTGTAGCTCAGTTCCCTCACGCAGGGGGAGCGCTATGTTGTGGGGGAAGTGGTGCGACACGACTTAATCAGACGCCTTGTCCTCCTGCATGGAGGTCCCTTCAATAGCAAATAATCACATCATGAGGCGGGCTCCTCAGACCAGTATCACAGACCCTATACTGTACAAAGCTGAAGGGCACACCTGGTCACGCTCTGAGGTGCATAACATTGTGGGTAACATTGAGGGTAAGCTTTGATCAGAGCCTAATCAGAGACTTGCATTGCTGCTCGGATGAGCACACGGCCGGATTATGAACCTGGCTCCCGTGCATGGCTGCCACTATATTGGTGTACGCTGATGATGAACTCAATACCGGCTCTCAGATGGAGCCAAGAGAGGGGGAGTGGCGAGTGGCGGGTGGCGAGTGGCGGCTCTGTCGACCACCCTGCCTCCACCGCCGCAGATACGATACTGCACCCACCGCCCACTCCCCCGTGTCTGCTGTTCTGGAACATTCCTCGGGTGAGCCTTTAATCTGGGCCTTGGGAAAGTTTTTGTTTGGGCTGCTGTTGGGGTTTATGTTGGTTTCACCCTTAAATGAGCAGCACTCGATGAGTCCCTGTTCCTAAAATATCTGCTTGTAAGCCTAGCACCGCCTCACCCCCCCCTCCTGTCCTCTCCTGGTGCCCTCCCCTCCCCTCTGCTCTGGCGGGGGGCGTTATAAAGAGCTACGGCTCTGCCATCTGACGCAGTGTGGTAGAAGGAAAGTCTGGTTAGGCCCACTAAGTTCACCCAGCAGTTACCTGCAGCAGAGGAATATCCAACAGCAAGCCTTTTTTATATAGAGGTAGTGGCCTCTCCTTTTGAATATTTCCATAGCCATCGGTTTGTAACTTAAACTACAGAATAGATCATTCTACTTTCTTTCTACATTCTACTATTTTACTGTATTCCCACTGTGTGAATAATACTTGCAGTATTCATGTAAATGTATTTTGTCTATTGTTGTAATAGTCTATTGTAAGCACTTTCTAAATGTATGAAACATTTATTCTGTTTGTGACAGTTGTTAACTAATGTAACTGATTTTAGCTTGTATTCCTCACAAAGGGCCCTACAGTCCCCTGTGATTTTTATGCTGTTTCCTACGACTTAATGAGCAGTTTAATCCACTGCATTAAGTATGCTCATGATCCAATTACTCATTTCCATTACAATAGGTTTGATTAAGCAGCTGTGCCTCTCTCTCTGCCCACTCTTCAGCGCGTGGAACTGCAACCGGAGAGGGCATTAGGAGCTAAAGGCACCTGCGTCCGTCCACCACAGCCAGACACCAGAGAGCAGAGAGCAGACGCACAAAGACCAGAGAGCAGACGCACAGAGACCAGAGACCAGAGACACAGACTCCAGAGACACAGACACAGAGACCAGAGAGCAGAGACACCAGAGACACAGACACAGAGACCAGAGAGCAGACGCACAGAGACCAGAGAGCAGATGACAACATCACTATGTATATACAGCGTCACCCTGCCGGGCCCTGCGCCCTGGGGCTTCAGACTGCAAGGGGGCAAGGACTTCAACATGCCCCTCACCATCTCCAGGGTGAGTGCCTCCTACTTCACCCCACCCCACCCCACCACACACCACCCCAGCCCAACCGTGCATTAATGCCCCAGTCCAGCAGGGCCCTCCCTTTCATCAGTGCTCTATCCCCCCTTCCCCTCCTCTCCTCTCTACAGCTCTCTTTCATTCTCTCTCCACACCTCCTACTCCCTCCTCTTACCCCTCCCCTGTGTCGTGTAGGGGATCCCCCAGAGTATTGGTGAGAGGGGCTATTGCTTTGTGATCATCAGCGTTGCCCTTCTGCCTACTCTTCCTGATCGCCTCACCCCTCTGACCCCACCCCTGCCCCCTCCTCTGCCCCGCCCCCCACCCCTGCCCCCCACCCCCAACCCCTCCCTGCCCCCCGCCCCCTGCCCCCTCCCCTGCCCCCGCCCCCACCCCTGCCCCCGCACCCACCCCCAACCCCTCCCTGACTCTGCCATGCGCACACTCATGTCGCACAGACAGCAGGAGCAGGAATGACAGACATCTCCACCACGCCATCTGGCAGCTGACTGATGAAAAAAGGCACAGTGATTCATTTTTCCTCCAACCCTCCTCCCCCCTGCTCCATTCCTGCCCAGCTCTTTCTCTCTTCTCTCTCTCCCTCTCTCTCTCCCTCTCCCTCTGTCCCTCTCTTCACTCTCTTCTCTTCTCTCTCTTTCTCTATCTTTCTCTATCTTTCTTTCTTTCCCTTTGCAGACGTATTGGAACACAGAGATAAAAATGCAGGAAAGTGAGAAGAGAGAGAGAGAGAGAGAGAGAGAGAGAGCGAGAGAGAGAGAGAGAGAGAGTGAAAGTGAGAAGAGAGAGAGAGAGAGAGAGAGAGAGAGCAAGAGAGAGAGAGAGAGAGAGTGATAGAGAGAGAGCGAGAGAGAGAGAGAGAGAGAGTGATAGAGAGAGAGCGAGAGAGAGAGTGGGGATATTGCCTAACCCCTTCATCTCCCTGTGAGAGCACTGCACACTTCCTTCAAAGCTGAACTTTATTCACACAGAATTGCTTATAGGACCTACACGTATGTTTAATGTAAGCATACATTTTAAGCAAAATATATGACAATACCTCCATGGCACAGTTGTAATTATGAAAGACATAGCAGAGCTTGCCAGTGGTCCAAAATCAGTATTATTCTAGTGTGTGCAATCAGGACTTGTGTGCGGGTGGGTCAGTTTTCTCTGGTGGGCTCTGGGACTCTTCATAACTCTGGCAGATGGCTATGTGGAGAGGGGGCCACAAACTGATGGATGGCACTGCCCCCTCATGGTTGCCATGTCTCTGTTTGTGTTTGGTGTGTGATACTCGTTCGCTAACCTTTCGCAAATCTCCTCAAGAGGAGGAGTGGAATTTCCTGCTGTCTGTAACCAGACCACTTCTTTTCAGTCTGTCCTCTGTCACTCTGCCTCACTCTCTCCATCTCTCCTTCTCACACTCTCTCACTCTGCCTCACTCACTCCTTCTCTCCTTCTCTCCTTCTCACACTCTCTCACTCTGCCTCACTCACTCCTTCTCTCCTTCTCTCCTTCTCTCCTTCTCACACTCTCTCACTCCGCCTCACTCACTCCTTCTCTCCTTCTCTCCTTCTCACACTCTCTCACTCTGCCTCACTCACTCCTTCTCTCCTTCTCACACTCTCTCACTCTGCCTCAATCA
>CM050217.1:1802500-1805000 GCA_027475355.1 Coilia nasus | reverse complement strand
CACACACACACACACACACACAAAACACACACACAAACACGCACACACAGACACACACACACTAAAAAGACACACACACAAACACGCACACACAGACACACATTCACACATACACACACAGACACACACACACATACACACACAGACACACCACACACACACAAAACACACACACAAACACACACACGGAAAACACGCACACAAACATGCACACACAGACGCACATACACACACACACACACACACACACACACACAAAACACACACACAAACACGCACACACAGACACACAAACACATACACACACAGACACACACACACAAAACACACACACAGACACACACACACGGAAAACACACACACACACACACAAAACACACACACAGACACACACACACGGAAAACACACACACACACACAAACACGCACACACAGACACACATGCACATAAACACACACAGACACACACACACACACAGACACACATGCACATACACACACAAACACGCACACACAGACACACATGCACATACACACACAGACACACACACACACACAGACACGCACACACAGACACAGACACACACGGAAAACACACACACACAAACACCCACACACAGACACGCATGCACATACACACACACAGACACACACACACACACATACACACACAGACACACACACACACACACACACACATACACACACAGACACACACACACACACACACAGACACGCACACACAGACACAGACACGCACGGAAAACACGCACGGAAAACACGCACACACAGACACACATGCACACCTGCTTGTCCATCCGTCAGAGCCCTGAAATAAACATCATTGTTCCAGAATGCACCGGGGGCTTAACAACTCACAGCAAGACCTGAAATAAGCAACAAAGGAAAAGATGTGAATTCTTAATTGTTGCATTGCTGTGTTTTGGAGACCTGTGGGAGGAAAAAAAACACAGACATTTGCTTCATTGGGCTCTGAAAGCTGAACTCCTAAAGTTGTTCACAGTTTAACACTATAAGGCATTTTTACAGTTTTTCCTCTCAGAAGTAACTGAATCCTCTGACCTTTCACTCTAGTGAGAGACTAGGCGAGTAGGAGAGTGTAAAGCATGGAGGAATCAAACATTATTACCACAGTTTCAAAACTGTACAAGGGACATTTGTCCAGTACAATTAAGACAAGACCCTAGCCCTTAAAGGATATCCCCTGGCCCTTAAAGGACATTCCCTGGCCCTTAAAGGATATCCCCTGGCCCTTAAAGGATATCCCCTAGCCCTTAAAGGATATCACCTGGCCCTTAAAGGATATCCCCTGGCCCTTAAAGGATATCCCCTGGCCCTTAAAGGATATCCCCTAGCCCTTAAAGGATATCGCCTGGCCCTTAAAGGATATCCCCTGGCCCTTAAAGGATATCCCCTGGCCCTTAAAGGATATATCCTGGCCTTTAAAGGATATCCCCTGGCCCTTAAAGGATATCCCCTGGCCCTTAAAGGATATCGCCTGGCCCTTAAAGGATATCCCCTGGCCCTTAAAGGATATCTCCTGGCCCTTAAAGGATATCCCCTGGCCCTTAAAGGATATCCCCTAGCCCTTAAAGGATATCCCCTGGCCCTTAAAGGATATCTCCTGGCCTTTAAAGGATATCCCCTGGCCCTTAAAGGATATCTCCTGGCCTTTAAAGGATATCCCCTGGCCCTTAAAGGATATCCTCTAGCCCTTAAAGGATATCGCCTGGCCCTTAAAGGATATCTCCTGGCCCTTAAAGGATATCCCCTGGCCCTTAAAGGATATCCCTTGGCCCTTAAAGGATATCCCCTGGCCTTTAAAGGATATCCCCTGGCCCTTAAAGGATATCCCCTGGCCCTTAAAGGATATCCCCTGGCCTTTAAAGGATATCGCCTGGCCCTTAAAGGATATCCTCTAGCCCTTAAAGGATATCGCCTGGCCCTTAAAGGATATCCCCTGGCCCTTAAAGGATATCCCCTGGCCCTTTAGAACTCCACAAGCAAACTGATTTGAAGAATTTAAACTTTGAACAATGGGGAGTTCACTTTCCTCGAAGCACTGCCCCAACACTTAAATTGCTCTTCCTATGTGAAATACTGCACTTCATGATCATGAACTGGCGCATGTATTGAGGGCTCAACAGTGCTGGTAAACCAGGAGCACATGGGAGCAATGCTTTAGGAGGGTGCATTGCATTAGGTCCAGTGCCAGTGTGTCCTAAAACACTGTGCTCGTAGCAGTTGCTGGGAGTGTGTGTGATGTTAAAACACTCTGGGCTGACTCTGGCGCGCAGAGAAGCTTTTAAAACTCTGAATGCATAATAAAGTTTCTGTCTGGTTGGAGACCTACCGTTTATAGATATAGGGTAAACACAGACGCACGCACACACACACACACACTCACACACACACAGACCCACGCACGCACGCACGCACACACACACACACACACACACATACTCACAGACACTCACAC
>CM050217.1:1780000-1797500 GCA_027475355.1 Coilia nasus | reverse complement strand
GTCTCCCTAGTTCATTAGCATAGCATTGCGCTACAGTCTGCCAAAGGAGTCTGCATAGCCATAGCGTTCACACAGACACCATTAGTCCAGAGTCACACAACCAGACATCCCAACCTCCACAAACTCAGTTCCCGGAGATGTCTCCTACCCCCCCAACCCCCCCGTGGCGATGTACAACAGCACTCCACTGCTGTCGGCTCAGCAAGAGCAAAGCAGCACCAAACCTTCTCTCTATCACTCTAACTCTCCCACTCACTTACTATATAACTCACTCTATCACTCTAACTCTCTCACTCTCCCACTCACTTACTATATAACTCACTCTATCACTCTAACTCTCCCACTCACTTACTATATAACTCACTCTATCACTCTAACTCTCCCACTCACTCACTATATAACTCACTCTATAACTCTAACTCTCTCACTCTCCCACTATATAACTCACTCTCTATCACTCTAACTCTCTCACTCACTTACTATATAACTCACTCTATCACTCTAACTCTCTCACTCTCCCACTATATAACTCACTCTCTATCACTCTAACTCTCTCACTCACTTACTATATAACTCACTCTATCACTAACTCTCTCACTCTCCCACTCACTTACTATATAACTCACTCTCTATCACTCTAACTCTCTCACTCACTTACTATATAACTCACTCTATCACTCTAACTCTCGCACTCACTCACTCACTCACTTACTATATAACTCACTCTCTCACTCTCTCACTCACTCACTCACTCACACTCTCAATCACTCACTCACTCACTCACTCACTCACTCACTCACTCACTCACTCTCTCTCTCACTCACTCTCACCCACTCTCTCACTCATTTACTCACTCACTCTCTTACTCACTTACAAAAGAAATGAGAAATGTTAATGTTGTTTATAGTTACACAGCCAGACAAATGAGAGAGAAGTGGTGTTTTTGTTTTGTTTAGGTCTACTAGACCAGGGGTTCCCAAACTTTTCAGTCGGCGACCCCTTAGGCTGCTTATGACCCGCGACCCCCGCGACCCCTGCAACCACTCTGTCGTAAGCGTGCATGCGCGCCTGCACGCGCTATCGCGCTACCTCTTTCCCTCCCTCCGTCTCTCAGAACGTTGCTATTTTTATCGCACACAGAGCAGTAGAGCGAAAACAAAACTGAACACAATCTCTGATCAAGTCGGTGTATTTTATTAAAAAAATTTAACAAGTGAAACAAGTGAGAACAAATGGGTAGCATCCCAGTAACTTCTATAAAATGCTGAGCAGTTTTATCTGTGACGCTGGCATGTTTGGTGTTCATGTGCCTCTGCAATTTCGCCGGTTTAAGACTCTCATGTGCGAGGACTTCAGAGCATACAACGCACTGAGGGTACTGTACCTGATTTATAACGATGCAGGTGAAGCCATAATTAATGAATTCCTCTCTGTATTTTCTGGTTCTGCAAGAGGGCAGCTCCGTTTGGGGCCGAAGGGTTTGGCAACGTCCTCTTTTACCTTCTCTGCAGGTGCGCTCTGCGTTCTCCGCTGACCCCCCTGTGTCAGCACGTCTCTCCTCTGGCTCCTCTGTCCCGCTGTCTTTAGTTGTCTCGCTAGTCTTCAGGCGTTTAGGATTGGGAGACTGAAAAAATGCTGAAATTCTATTTTGAGACACTGTACAGTGCAGTGGATCCGCGAGTGATGCCTGGAACATAGATTCCTCCTCTGTACACTGTTGTGAAAACCCGACATTGGGACGCAGATTTAAACAGTACGTGATCGCAAGATGAGGGTCTGCTGATAGCTCTGCTAATTGGGCAAGGCATAGAACAACAACAGGTAACACATTTAATGCCCGGTAATGGCCTTCTGCCGGGGGAAAGTGTTAATAGCCCATCGGTGATGAGGGAGCAGCATTCTGAACGAACGTACTTCCCGCGCAAAAATTCTTTGGTTGATAATAACCATCATTTCGTATTTTGCTAAGTTTGATTGAGCTACTTTGTTTAGCAAACAGGCATACATCTCGCGGCCCCACGCCACCACCCCCGCGACCCCACTTGGGGTCACGCCCCGACTTTGGGAACCACTGTACTAGACCACAGTTTGGCTGCTCGGGCAGTTTGCTCTGCCAAACTCTCTCCCTTTGTCTCTTTCTCTTTTTCTACCTCTCTCTCTCTCTCTCTCTCTCTCTCTCTCTCTCTCCCCCTCTCTCTCTCTCTTTCTCTCTCTCTCTCATACACATACACACACAATTAAGAAGGCTTTTATTCTGACGTTTTATGAGGTGCTATTGACGAATGCTAACCGCTATTATAAGAACGGAAGGGCTGGTTAATAACGGTGAGATGGCATAGAGGGGTTCTGAAGGGCTAGTTAATAACGGTGAGAAGGCATAGCGGGGTTCTGTGGTTTCATTTTAAGCATCTGGGCTCAAACAGCAGAGGCGGATCACATTTACGAGGAGCCAGGAGGAGCCTGTCAGAGAGAGAAAATGAGACAGAGGTATTTTTCACATGTCAAGGTGTGTTTCACTTCCAATGTAGACTTCGAATCACATTTGAAGTACCATCACATGCATATTATGTTAACGTAAAACAAATGACTTGCATGTGCAGGGCATAGTAGGGCAGGGCTCATTCACTCCTCCAGTCAAAGTCCAAACCCTTTTGCTGACACTCTTTGTCAGATAGAAGTCATCAGGGTTGAGCGAAGGAGTACAGTAGTGCTGGATTTGCCTGTTTTGCTTTGATATGATCTTACTCTCGTCTGCATTATCTTTCTTTGCTCCTTTCAGTCCTGCAGGTCGTTTTCGTGACATATTTATGCCCAATTGGAGTATCTACAGTATGTGTTTGCTGTGTCACTGCTACAGGAACTAGAACAGGTAATGGTTCCTAAAATAAGCAACCGAGGCCACCTGTGGTGGGGAGACCTTCACTTGTGCAGAACTCCAGCTGGGCTGGTATCAGTGCTATCAGCACAGCACACAGAATAATTGAGAATATATGATTTAGAGTATCCGCAACTTATTGAGTAATGGCATTTTAATGGACTATCATAAAAACAAAAGATAAACACTTATGGTCCTGCCAAAATGATTTTCTTCTCTTAACGCTTTGTTCTGTGGGAGAGGCAATGTGGTTGTTATGTCAGAGAAGCCAAGAATTTCATTTCTATCCGAATGGGTCAATGACACAATCTCACATTGGACTCAGATGGAGGAGATATGTTATCCATGTGGGTCTGAGTACCAGTGGGCCTCGGGGCACACACATGCAAAGGGTTAGAGGAGAGGAAGTTGCCTGAGAGGAGTCCTGCAGCTGTCCTGCGACAGGAAGTCAACTCGCTCTGTCAGTCCCAGTCGAGGTGCACTGCTGGTGGACGGTTCTCTGTAATTTGTTCGCTCGACAACAGATCGACAACAGATTGGTTTATTTTTCCTCCAGAGGGGAACTGACATGAAACAAGAGAGGAGAAACGCAGGGAGATGTCTGACGACGTGATGATGCTGTGGGAAGCGTGCGGTCGCTCACAGAGAGCATCACTCGCGGTCGGTGACAGTTCATTTAGATTCCACATCTGGAGTCTGATGCTTTGTTGGTTTACAGTAACTACTAAATGAAGAGCCGTACTCTTCCCGCAGGCTTTTGGGGAGATCTGATGGGAGGATTATGCATGTCAACTCCTGATAGAGCGATTACTATTTAAATCTGAGCCTCTGTAATGATTCAAGGCCCACAGGAAGAAGGCATATTGTTCCAATTATATGGCGTTTCCCCTGAAAAACAGTTCTTTGGCTTGTTTTAATTATAGAACCTTTTTGATTAGAAGATTAGAATCATTTTTATTTTTAAATGTTCTGCTTTGAACCTAAAAAGTTAGAAAACGACAGAGTTATGACCATGACGTATCAGGCTTGCAGTCCTGGGTTCGGGATTTTGTGTAGTGCATTTCATAGTCTAAACATTATAGAACAAGTAAGGGCTAACATCTGACGAGGCGTGCATTATACAGTTTTAAGTCAACGAGGTGGAGCCTAAGAACACGCCTGATGGGGTAACACGCCTGATGGGGTAACACGCCTGACGGTCTACATTGTTTCCTGTCCCAAGGCGTGGCCTCGCCTTGGGTTTCCTTTTGGTGCGGCATTATTGTGTCACTTCCTGTGCGATCTAGCATCCCTAATTGTTGCATTGTGTTGCAGCATTTTACTCTTACGCTGCAGTGACTCATTTCTCCTGCACAGGACTCCCTCCTGACTTCATTCGCTTTTTTTAGGAACACTCCTGAATTTCATCCCCGGGCAGGTTCATGACCTCAGTCTGGTGCTGCTCAGAACAGTGGTCCACTTCCTCTCAGTGGCAGACACTGATTCAGCCTGGTGCTGCTCAGAACAGTGGTCCACTTCCTGTCAGTGGCAGACACTGATTGGTCAACTTGGCATGACCTCAGTGTCGTGCTGCTGGGAATAGCGGTCCACTTCCTCTTAGTAGCTTTGCATGTGAATACACATTAGCATATGGCACTAAGCCTAACACCATGTTTGAGTCCAAGTACATGCAATGTCAGTGCACAGCAGGATAAAATGCGTTCTTTAAAAAAATGGGATGAAATAATCTAGAAGAGGTTTAGAGGAGCATTAATTTTATTCGGCACAGAGTAATTCATGTGTTTTACGCTGTAGTGTTTGCCAGGAAAAGTGTTTTACAGTGTTGCAGTCAGTTAATTTAAAGCAACACTAAGTCGTTTTTTCAACCTTAAAATAATGTTTGCAAAATCGTTTTAGTGGTTCATGAACTCGTGATAGGGTGAAAGGCACTTCTGAATTGGCTTTGCCACCCTCCATGGGCTATAACCGCATTCAAGTCAGCTTGGAGGAGCAGACTGTCTCTCTGTAGTTTTCTATGAGTGACAATTCCGCTTCCAAACTATAGAGCAACCGAAGACAAAAACTACTTAGTGTTGCAGTAATCTACCTCAAAACTGACCTGTCACTCAATGATGACATCATCCAAATTACATAAACAAACAAATAAGCTAATGTCAGGGTCTCTCAGAGATCTCAGGGTTGGCTGTGTCACCCATCTGTGTCCTTTCTCTGTGGAAGGTGGCAGTTGTGTAGCATTGCATTCAGAGATAAACAGCTGGCTAATGTTGCGTGTGATCTCTCAGTGTTGTCTATAAAAGGGCATAAGCCACCTACTGTAGAGCTGTGGTACAGACTGGCTGGGGCAGCTGTTCATTAACATTTACGACGCTTTATAAGCTGAGTGCAGATACTGCTGTGAGCTCCTTGTGCATTTTTTTAAACACAGCCATGCTGACTGGAGCCTGAATGGCTGGCGTTAAGTGCTCAGACGCACTTAATGTCCATCTGTTAGACGAGTACAATCAATAAGCAGTGAACGCCTTGTGTAACTCCTTCAAGAAACAAAAGAGAGTTTGTTGTGTTTCAGACTAATTTCACTGCCTAGATTGTGAGCGAGTGTGTGAGTTAGTGAATGAATGTAAGACAAAAAATATAAGGATCGGAAAGTTTGCTTAAATAGGTCCATGCATAACACGTCTTTTTCCCTCTTTTTATCACAAAAGGCAGTACTGTTTGGGTCAGTTTAGGAAGCACTGGCCAGCGCGCTGTTCCTAATTACGCTGGAGTTTGACGTCACTCTGTAATGGTGTTTGTAAGCAGAGGAGGTTCACGGTTTCCTCCGCTCTGGTCTTAATTTATGTTTTTCTCCTCAACTTGGTTTAGAAGATTCATAAAATTCCTGGTTTTTACAATCTTTCCCACGTGGGAAACTGTGTAATAAGTATCAACTACACATTCCAGTCAAAATTTCATGAGGTGCTACAAAGCCAAAAGACAGCAACTGCATAAATTGTGAAATTGAGTTTAGACTGGAAATTGACTTTATAACTAGGGCTGGGTATTTCCCACAACCTCACGATACAATACGTATCACGATACAGGGGTCACGATACGATATGTATTGCGATACATGTTTATCCCAATACATGACCTTCAAGGCAATACATATCCCAATATTTTACAATACTTTACATACATTTTTTAAGAAACCAGTCATATGTATACCCAAATGATTTTTTTATTATGCTGGATAGCAAAAATGCCAGACTGCAGTGCAGTTACAATGTAATGCTGCCTTTGAACTCATAAACGGTGGCAATAACAACAACAGTTGATCTACATGATCTGTTTTTAAAACACTTCTCTCAGCTGTAAATGTAAATGTAGGACAAAGAAATGTAAAAAGGAGTGACAATAAATAAATATGAATGCTGAATGATGAATGAATGATGAATAAATGTGAAATATCGATACTGACCCCTCCGTAACGATACGTGTATTGTGAAGAGGCCCGCAATGATATATTGCCATATTGATATTTTGAACACACCACTATTTATAACACCTCCTTTGTCCTGTGACTAAATCTCTTCCTTCTTCCTATTAACAAAGTACATAAAAGCATCACCACCGTTATACCTACAACATGTTTGACTATGCAGTGTGACAACTTTAAAGGCATGCTGCCTGTGTGTGTGTGTGTGTGTGTGTGTGTGTGTGTGTGTGTGTGTGTGTGTGTGTGTGTGTGTGTGTGTGTGTGTGTGTGTGTGTGTGTGTGTGTGTGTGTGTGTATGTGTGTGTGTGTGTGTGTGTGTGTGTGTGTGTGTGTGTGTGTGTGTGTGTGTATGTGTAGCCTGGGCCTGCCCATACTGCCTGTGATGCTGCATATAATTTTGCGTTCAAGTCAGCCTGGCCAACCTGCCTGTTTCGGCTGTGAACGCTACGCATGAACGCTACGCATATGTCATCAGAATCAGTGTTCTGATTGGTTGTAGCTCTGTTCGGTAGCATACAAAGGCATTTGATAGACGCCTGTTGATCCCGCCTACTGATACCGATGAGGTAGTGGAATCAGCGGTCATCGTATGAGGTAGTGGAATCAGTGGGCCTGGAACCTGAAGTGAGGTAGTGGAATCAGTGGGCCTGGAACCTGAAGTGAGGTAGTGGAATCAGCGGGCCTGAAACCTGAAGTGAGGTAGTGGAATCAGTGGGCTTGGACTCGTCATGTGAGGTAGTGGAATCAGTGGGCCTGGAACCTGAAGTGAGGTAGTGGAATCAGTGGGCTTGGACTCGTCATGTGAGGTAGTGGAATCAGTGGTCGTCATGTGAGGTAGTGGAATCTGTGGTCGTCATGTGAGGTAGTGGAATCTGTGGTCGTCATGTGAGGTAGTGGAATCTGTGGTCGTCATGTGAGGTAGTGGAATCAGTGGTCGTTGTGTGAGGTAGTGGAATCAGAGGGCCTGGAGCCTGACGCGGTAGGAAACGGCCCAGGCCTCCTGCCTCCCCCCAGGCCAGAGGAGGACCTGTGATTCAGGCCATACCGCGCTCAGACAGAGAGCAGGACCTCTGTGTACCCCAGGCCATACCGCGCTCAGACGGAGCACAGGACCTTTGATGGCCTCTCCTTTCCTGCCTTTCAAATCCACTTTTTCCTCTGCACTTCCTGAGCACACAGCACCCTGTGTGTGTGTGTGTGTGTGTGTGTGTGTGTGTGTGTGTGTGGAGGAGTTTCGCAGATTCATCCCCTCATAGAGCTTCTCTTTATCTCACTCACTTGCTATCTCCTGTTCTCTCTCTCTCTGTTTATGTCTCTCTCTCTCACTCTCCCTCTCTCCACCACTTTCTCAATACAGTTTAGTTCATTTAAATTAAATTTAAGTGACCTTTATTGGCATGACAACTAGTATTGCATTGCCAACGCAGAACATGTTAACAAATACAGTACAATGTAATACACATGTGTGTGTGTGTACTTGTACCTCTTCTCTCTCTGTGTTTCTCTCTCTCTCTCTCTTTCTCTTTCTCTCTCTCTCTGGCTTTCTCTCTATCTTATTTTCTGTGTCACCCTGGGATTCCTTGCTTAGATCAGGCAAAGGGCTTGGACAAGGGTTTGTGTGCTTCGGTCTAGTTTGTAATGATATTGAAGGGATAGATTATTTTGGAAAAATAAATAAAATAAATGAAATAAAATAAATGATAATTCCATGTAAATGTATAAAGTTATGGTGGGCTATGTACTTGTCAGCGTACAGATTGGAGTTAAAAATGAAAGAGAATTGCATAGAAAAAGTGGCCCACATGAACATCATTCATCTCTCTAAATGGATCATTGTTTTGTAAAACACCGATTTAAATATTAGTTTTGATTTGTTTATTTATTTACTGAGTTCTCAGCAAACACCGGAGATTGCCGTCTGGTAATCACTTATGCATAGTATTTGTGTTTCCCTTTTTTTCTTTCGTACTCCTTTTCTACCGTCACGTGGAAAACCACAGCTATGGCGCCAATCAAAGGACCGCAGAACAACACAGCTATATTATAGCCAAACCATTGAACCTTAAACTCTCCATGCTTTTATAGGCCCATTCTCAGGATCTCCGAAATGTTCTCTAGCGCATTGGTAATTGCTGTTTGAAATAACTGTGGTTTGTGTCTAAATAGCAGGAGCAACCTTCACTTTGATGCTGGCTTGTGACATTTGCCGTAGAAAAACGGAAGAAACATGCTGTGGCTCTCTTTTTGCCCTGCAACATATGTTTGCAACACGGATGTTTGGTTAGCACCTCATTTGCAGATTTGGGGTTCCTGTATGCAGTACACACACTGTCACACACTGCCAAACTCTGGGAAAATGGGGGAAAAAATGGCTCGTTATCATGTTCCCAACCAAGGGAATTCTGTGACAGTGAACCCCTCCCCCTCCAGCACTTGGGCCAACCAAAACCTGTCAGTCAGGGAGACCTTCAGTGTATGAAGGTCATGGTCGACCTTTTGCTATTATGGGCAGTCCTTGAGTAAATGGCTAACATCAATACTGTGTAGAGGCGAGGGTGTTCAATACTGTCGATTGCTGCCAGCTTTTCCCTGTGTAATAGCTAGTACTAGCACAGGCATTGGCTTTTTATAGGTTGAAAACAACAGAAGAGGCCGCACTTTGCATAACTTAGACTTTTAATAATAAATGATAATTAAAAGTCTAAGTTATGCAAAGTGCGGCCTCTTCTGTTGTTTTCATTCGATTTTAGATTTAGGCCAGCACTCTTTAAGATTACATGTCGAGTGACGCCTGCTCCTATCCTTGCTTTTTATAGGTTGCCCATCGTGCTAAGGGATTTGTTTGCGATTCTACTCTAGCTTTCTAAAATGCTGCATGGGGCAGAAATATGAAACGCCCAATTGCTCTTTCATACAGTTATGAAAATTCAGCTCTTTGTTCTTGGGAAGAGAGCTGTTTGTGTGCTGGTCTGTCATGTTTTTACAGGACAACTTAATGTGGCTAATGTGGTGGTGGGGTGTTGCTGCTGCCTAGTTGACACGTTCGTTTGCCTTTCAGCTGTCAGACATCGGCAAGGCAGCGAAGGCCAACATCTCCGTGGGCGACCTGGTGCTGTCCATCGACGGCATCGCCACCGAGGGCATGAACCACCTGGAGGCCCAGAACAAGATCAAGGCGTGCCCCGGCGACCTCAGCCTCACACTGCAGAAGTAAGTAAGGCTACTGTACGTGTAGCCTGTTGACTAAACAAACTAAACTAAACCCACTCAGTGCCAGCCAAACCCATTGTGTCACACATGCCCATTTTAGAACCTCTTGTCCTTGTTGTGTTAAGTGAGCCCTATCTGTAGTCAAGGCAAACAGACGCAGCTTGAGTTATGGCATCTTAAAAGTGTGCTCTCTCCATGTATCCACATGCCCATTTATCACTGAACTGCTGCCCTAGTAAAGCCCCGTGCCTGCAGAGCTGTAGAGATAGCATCTGCCATAAAATAAAAGCAGAGAGGTCTCGCTCTCTCTCTCTGTGCTCTCCGGCTCGTCTGATGACATGGGCGCTGCTATCTGAACCTTGCTCGGTCCTCAGTACAGCCAGACACTGAGGAGCAGAACATGGTGCACTCTGGCGTCCACCCGTCAGGTCCCCTAAACACAGCACTCTGGGGTCCACCCGTCAGGTCCCCTAAACACAGCGCTCCAGTCCGCCCTGACAAAGCCCACACTGCACAGGACACAGGCGGATGTGTTCCTGTGTGTGTGTGTGTGGGGTGTGTGTGTGTATGTGTGTGTGTGTGTGTGTGTGTGGGTGTGTGTGTGTGTGTGTGTGTGTGTGTGTGTGTGTGTGATGTTATTGTAGCCTGAGAGCTCTTCACTGGCTGGAGAGTGTTCTCCTCCCCACCCCCTCCGCCCTGTGCTGTCTGGGGGGTTGAAGGGGTACTTGGGGCAGACTGTCTCCCAGTGGCGTCTGTCTCCTCATATTTATCATCTTGACATGCTGACAAATTGCTACCAAACATGCTTCTCGTGTCTTGCAAAATGCTTCTGGCTTCATGTCATGTTTTATGTATTTATGATTGTTGATACTGTTTTTTTCCTTTTCTGTACATCTCCTGTGGTTTGCATATTAACTAACTGGCTGGGAGGGGTTGGGGAGGGGGGAGGGGGGGTTAAAGGTGAACATGTATCACAGTCCTTGGGGAGGGGGGAGGGGGGTTTAAAGGTGAACATGTATCACAGTCCTCGTTCCAGCACAGTGCAAACAAATGAGCTCACACTGAGATCACCACAGATAATACACGCTCATCTCCGACGTGACTGAGATCACCACAGATAACACACGCTCATCTCCGAGGTGGAGGAGGAGTGTTTTTCCGACATCGCGCCGTGTAAAAATGCACACACACGTGTCTCACATGGCTTAAGCACAGACAAATGAACATTCCCACACAGTTCCCCCCGACAGGGCAGGGTGGGGCAGGGCAGGGCAGGGCGGGGCAGGGCAGGGCAGGGCAGGGTACTGGGCACTGGGCTCAATAATGTGGCTATAGGGTAGAGCATAAACTGAATAATAATGTGGCGGTAGGGTAAAGCATAAACTGAATAGTAATGTGGCTATAGGGTAAAGCATAAACTGAATAATAATGTGGCGATAGGGTAAAGCATAAACTGAATAGTAATGTGGCTATAGGGTAAAGCATAAACTGAATAATAATGTGGCGATAGGGTAAAGCATAAACTGAGCTTTTCGCTGGGAAAGCCTCCATAGTGGCCTCTTATCTTGGGCAGTGTGGGGCTGATATGAAGCAGTGATGTAATGGTGTTGCTGTGACCATGCTGACCTACAGCAGGGGTTTGTCCCCTGTAGGATCACATTGCACCATTGTGCCGCTCATTGCTAGCTCTGGTACCTGCAAAGCTAGTTGTTCCTGTGTTATGGCTTTGAGAATTGTCAGATTTTGAGGGTGAATTTAAGTACCTTTCCAAAAACAAATCAGATATGCCATGTTCCTATTTATGGACTGCATTTTACTTCACAAATGCTATTTTAATTATTAGCATTATTTTGTAGGGGCATTGATTTGTGGAGATTTTGTTTTTTGAGATTTCACACTAGGCTAAAACAGAAATAATGGTTTTGTACAGTCAAAAAGCCAACAATGCGCACCTCAAACTAAGTTCACTATTGCGGTTATGAGCCCTTTCCGCCCTCTCCCACACTTCTGAGGATATGAGATCTGACCTGCAGTAATGATCTTTACTGAGACTGACATGACGTCTTATCTTTAAAGAGCCTCCTACAGTATCTGCTGTGGTATCAGTCACTCATGTGGCAGCTCAGATCCTCAGAGACTGGGCCGCACATAGGATCATGTATTTCTACAGCCAAAGGGCAGCTCAGATCCTCAGAGACTGGGCCGCACATAGGATCATGTATTTCTACAGCCAAAGGGCAGCTCAGATCCTCAGAGACTGGGCCGCACATAGGATCATTAACTGGTGAAATTGCCTTTAACTGGTGAAATTGTCCATGCAGAGCTACGGTGTGGTCTGTAACCTAATCAAGAGAATGAGAAAAAGAAAGAGAGAAAGAGAGGGAGGGAGAGGAAGAGAGAGAGTGGGGGGGCAGTATGCATTATGGAGAGGAAGGAAAGTGAGGGGCAGGAGAGTAGATGGGGCACTAAGGCTACCCCTGTGAAACAATTTATTCAAAGCAACTTTTGTTCCAGAGTCTGGAAATGTCATCAAATAGGGTATATTCCCTGGGATGGTTGGACCTCAACACCCCCTGCCCCCCCGAACACACACATACACACACTCAGAACAGACACTGATCATTCTTGTGGTTGACCCCTTTGCTGCGGTGGTGTAAACGCAGTAGTGTGAGTGTGCCTGTCTGGGGCTCGGGGAAGTGGAACGCTATGTAAATACTGGCACTGGGTAGAGGGTAGAGGGTAGAGGTCGCGTCACCAAACCCCACGCTGTAATTTGTGGGGCTCTCAGCTGCGGCAGACGTTGTGTGTGACAAGCTGCGGACGGCAGAGGCCAGTTAGCAGCAACTTTCCCTGAAGACCTTGAGCAAGCACCGGGGATCCGTGTCTGAGGGAGAGCCGTCTGGCCGGAGATGTCCCATCAGCGCCGTGTGTGGCGACCAGTGGGATGTTATGCTGGAAGTCGGGTCGTGTGGTGGTCCTGCCTTAGAACTCTCTCCTGACATGCGAATGACTGAACCATGTGTTCTCCAGTTCTAATTTTATTTTATTTACTTTTATAACACATGCCTTCGTCTGTGACATGCCCACCTTCAGCAGCACCCGTAGGGAACGTTATTATTTCAGGCTTTCTAAATGCATGAATGTGGCGACGAAGGAAAGAAAAGCCATAACTGCATAACAAAAGCATTCGTCAGTTCCACTGTTTCGCCTGAGCTGGGCGAATAGAGGCGAATAGAGTGACTTAAGCCAACAAGATTTCTCCCGAACAGCCATGTTTGATCGCTCGCCCTCCAGAAGAGCTGGCTTTGTTTTGCTGCCGGCGCTCCGGCGTGTGGTCATGGGTGCTTTAGAAACTGGAACTCATGCTCATGAGTGACTTTTGTTAGAAAGTACAACCAGGGGAAAGGGAGGGAGAGAGAGAGGGAAAGGGAGGGATGGAGAGAGGGAGGGAGGGAGGGAGGGAGGGATGGAGGGAAGGGGGTTAATCGGAGAGGCACAGGGGAAGAAAGCAGGCTCTGATGTGGAGCTGGGGCAATGATGTGTGCATCTGGAATATGACTGAAGAGTAAATGAAGCAAAGAGCTGGAGGAGGAGGAGGAGGAGGAGGTAGGGAGATGGAGGAGGAGGAGGAGGTGGAGGAGGAGGAGGAGGAGGAGGAGGAGGAGGAGCTGGAGGAGGAGGAGGAGGAGGAGGAGGTGGGGAGATGGAGAGGATGGGGGAGGCTTATCCATGCCCCTCAGGAATGTTCCTGCAAGGCTTTGATTAAAGCCCCCCTCCTCTGAATGAAGAGAAGATCCAGACAAAGTTCTATCTGTTGCCATGGTAATGGGACTGGATGTGATGATGCTAGCTGATGGGACAATGGCCTAATGTTTAGTTCATCTTGGCATTGGAGGGTTGCAGGTTCGATTTCCGTACCAGTAAGAAAAACATGGTGGAGGGGGAGTGAATAAGCAGCTCTCCTGCACCCTCAGCCATGTCTCAAGTGCCCTTGAGCAAGACATCAAACCCCACATTGCTCCAGGAAGATTGGCCCTGAACCTAATTGACTGTCAGTTACTCTGGATAAGAACATCAGCTAAATGTGATGTAATGGCAGTGTGATAGTGGATGCCCCCAGGCTCCTCAAAACCAGTCTTTAGTGACTTGATCTTTGTGTCATGTACGCCATCTCTGATATGCAGAGCAAGAAGAAGGAGCCTGAACTCTCCCTTGTGCTTTGCGTGTTTGTATTGTTCTGTAGCTATAGCAAAGGCAGTTGGAACGTGTTTTGCTGTGTGGAAGCGAGCGCTATGTTGACAGTGCAGTGGTGGGCTCTGTCAAACCACTGTCTCATTTGCTCTCCCTGCGGTGAAAGATTAAAGACTCTTTTTGTGGCCCGATGGAAAAAATAACAAGTTTGCAAGAACCGCCAGTGACACAGTTTGTAATTCAGTGATGGATTTAAGCGTATAAAAAAAGATAAGACCGAAAGGCTTTTCCTATATAACATGGATCATGATCATGGATCATGGATCATGCCTACAATAACACTTGGATAAACCTTCATGCTTTCCTAAGTTTAATGGCGCCACAGGCCGACAGTGTTGAATGGATGTTAAGAAGATGCATTAATTGGTGGCGCTTGCATTTGCCTCACAGCTGGAGAGGATGAGTGTCTGGGGGTCATTAAAATGTTGCTGGTAGCCATCACCATAACAGACCATAACTACTCTGCATGCATAGTAAGATGTTTCAGTCCAGTATGACAGGACATTTACTTTAAAGGTTCCTCCAGAGGAAAACACTCTTTAGATAATAATCTGTCTTATCTCCGCGCTGCACTGGGACCCAAGAGCAGACAGTCCGTGGTGGTTCTGGGCTCAGGACCAGGGTCTTGGCTAATTACAAAATCTTGGAAACATTTGTCAGCTAAATATACAATTACAGATAGTCGTCATTATAAACAGTTTGATTGGAGCAATTAACTTCGTCTTGAATTGGCTTAATTGGAAGTGAAAACTGGCAAGTGGGAACTGTGAAAGCCCTCTTAAATGTTTTCAGAGGGTTATAATTCTGTGATTGACCCCATGAAACCTTGTGCTACATCATTTCTACTAAAACCCATTTACGTTCCCATGTACAGTACAATGCAGATATTGTATAGCAAAGCATGAAGGGCTGTTAGGACAAATGGAGGAAGATTGTGTGTTAATAGAGAGCAACAGCTTTAGCCAAGTGCCTATTGCACTCTGTTGTGAGTGGGTCATCTACGTGCCAAGGAGCTTGTAGATCTTTGCTGACTGGTTGTATATATGTCCAACCGTATTGGAAACACATGCTTTACGTGTTCGTTAAGTAGCGTTTTTTTTTGTCTTTTTCTTTTTCATTTCGTGTAGAGTCTCTGTGGCAATCTTACAGGAGCTTTCACTACCCCCTACCACCACTCCTCTCCCCTGCCCTGCCCCCCAGATACCCTCTTTTGGATAACTACCCCCCTACGCCCCACCGCCCACCCCCTACCCCCTGGCCCTCACCCTCACCCTACCCCCTATCCCCTACCCTTCTCCCTGCCCTGCCCCCCAGATACCCTCTTTTGGATAACTACCCCCTACCCCCCACCCCCTACCCCCTGGCCCTCACCCTACCCCCTATCCCCTACCCTTCTCCCTGCCCTGCCCCCCAGATACCCTCTTTTGGATAACTACCCCCTACGCCCCACCCCCCACCCTTCTCCCTGCCCTGCCTGCCAGATGCCCTCTTTTGGAAAACATGCTCCAGATCATGCTGTTATTGCTCCACTTAGTGGGAGTTGGAATATTCCTTGTCGTTCCCCAAATCGCATTTGCTCCAAATTGCCTTATCGGAGCCGATTCCCACAGCACGTCTCTCTCTGGCCAGCCACAGACGGACACATCTGGAGTTTAATGAGAGAACACGTGTAATGGAAAGAATTATATCTTCTTTTCAGTTACAGTTCATTTTATTGCCTCTTGGGCAGCAAAAAAAGAGAGGCACTTTCTGTCGTTTTTACGTTTTGCGATAAGTCAGATGATATTGGTTAGGCAGCTGCGAAGGCAACAGAAGGAAATCAGCAAATGATCCTCGTTTTTTCTCCTCTCGTTCTCGGAATGAGATGTCAGTAAAGTTTGTTATTCTCTTTTCTTACCAAATGCTTGGACTTAGTGACGGGCAGGAGAGAGATGTGTTGCAGATGTGTGAGAACGAGCGTGTGTGTAAGCATGCAAGGTGTGTTTGGCAGCAGTGGAAAGTTGGATTGTGAAGCCTTTTCAGAAAGTGTCTTTTTAAAATATCTTCTGAAAAGTTTGATGTGGACATTATATTTGCTCTTACACTTTGTTTCATAGCCATCAATCATAAAATGCCAATGGGGGTTCACCAGGTCAGGGACCTACAATGGCAAGTTGTCTGATAAACTTTCTAATATAGAGGGGTGCCTGAGAACTAGATGGACTAGGGAAAAGGAAGCCATTTGTGCAAGCACAAACATTTCTACCTTTTAAAACTTCAGCATCAGGCAGGCAGACAGGCAGAGAGACAGGTGGGTAGGCAGGCAGGCAGGCAGGCGGGCAGAGAGGCAGGCAGGCAGGCAGAGAGACAGGTGGGTAGGCAGACAGAGAGACAGGTGGGTAGGCAGGCAGGCAGACTGGCAGGCAGGCAGGGAGAGAGACAGGCGGGCAGGCAGGTAGACTGGCAGGCGGGCAAGCAGGCAGGCAGACTGGCAGGCAGGCAGGGAGACAGACAGGCGGGCAGGCAGGTAGACTGGCAGGCGGGCAGGCAGGCAGGCGAGCCAGACTGTGTGCAGATGTGTGCCGTGATAAAGGGGGGGGGGGGGGGGTTGGGGGAGGTGCGGCTAATGGTGCTGGCGGGGATCCTAAACTTGCAGAGCACTCAGCCTCGCTCGTTAAATGGCCGCTTCACTCACAGCCTCCACTGAGGAAGCCAGGACCTGGGGAGCAGTGGCTGGCGTGTGTTTATTTGTATGTCTGCTATTGTGTGTGTGTGTGTGTGTGTGTGTGTGTGTGTGTGTGTGTGTGTATGCACGTACTGTATGTGTGTGTACTGTTGTGGTAGTCCATGAGAAAGTTCCCAAGCTTTATATCAATCCCAAGCCTTACAACAATATCAAACGCACACTCACCAGTTAACCTACGATAACCTCGTGTCCTGTACTTGTAACACTTCTAACTGGCGACTCAGTGAGATCATTCCCTCTGTTAAAGTCTGCGTAAATCGCTGAGATGCTTTATATTTCCTAAATGGCCCTCATGTGGCGATGGAGCTCACCTTGGCAGCTGGCTATCAGCGCTACGTGGGGAAGCAGGAATGCCTCAGTCTCTGTTGCCTCAGTCTGTACTGGTCCGCTTTCAGGAGTAGTGCGCTGTCCTTTACAGGACCTCACTCTGTACTGGTCCGCTGTCAGGAGTAGTGCGCTCTCCTTCACTGGTCCGCTTTCAGGAGTAGTGCGCTGTCCTTTACAGGGCCTCAGTCTCTACTGGTCCGCTTTCAGGAGTAGTGCGCTGTCCTTTACAGGGCCTCAGTCTCTACTGGTCCGCTTTCAGGAGTAGTGCGCTGTCCTTTACAGGGCCTCAGTCTCTACTGGTCCGCTTTCAGGAGTAGTGCGCTGTCCTTTACAGGGCCTCAGTCTCTACTGGTCCGCTTTCAGGAGTAGTGCGCTGTCCTTTACAGGGCCTCACTCTGTACTGGTCCGCTTTCAGGAGTAGTGCGCTCTCCTTCACTGGTCCGCTGTCAGGAGTAGTGCGCTGTCCTTTACAGGGCCTCAGTCTGTACTGGTCCGCTGTCAGGAGTAGTGCGCTGTCCTTTACAGGGCCCAGTTAATCTGATTCAGGGCCGATGGGGCAGAAGAGGAAGCTGAGTGAAATAAAAAATGACAAAAAGAAGACACTGTGAGAGTGAGCTGGCTTGGACATGTGACCGTA
>CM050217.1:1745000-1772500 GCA_027475355.1 Coilia nasus | reverse complement strand
CTAGGGCTGGGTATTGCCAACAACCTCACGATACAATACGTATCACGATACAGGGGTCACGATACCATATGTATTGCGATACATGTTTATCCCAATACATGACCTTCAAGGCAATACATATCCCAATATTTTACATTACTTTACATACATTTTTTAAGAAACCAGTCATATGTATACCCAAATGATTTTTTTATTATGCTGGATAGCAAAAATGCCAGACTGCAGTGCAGTTACAATGTAATGCTGCCTTTGAACTCATAAACGGTGGCAATAACAACAACAGTTAATCTACATGATCTGTTTTTAAAACACTTCTCTCAGCTGTAAATGTAAATGTAGGACAAAGAAATGTAAAAAGGAGTGACAATAAATAAATATGAATGCTGAATGATGAATGAATGATGAATAAATGTGAAATTTCGATACTGACCCCTCCGTAACGATACGTGTATTGTGAAGGGGCCCGCAACGATATATTGCCATATCGATATTTTGAACACACCACTAATACATACATAGGATAGGATATAGGATGTCTATGTATAGGATGTCTATGTATAGGATGTCTGTGTGTAGGATGTCTATGTGTAGGATGTCTATGTATAGGATGTCTATGTGTAGGATGTCTATGTGTAGGATGTCTATGTGTAGGATGTCTATGTGTAGGATGTCTGTGTGTAGGATGTCTATGTGTAGGATGTCTGTGTGTAGGATGTCTATGTATAGGATGTCTATATATGGGATGTCTGTGTGTAGGATGTCTATGTGTAGGATGTCTGTGTGTAGGATGTCTGTGTGTAGGATGTCTATGTATAGGATGTCTGTGTGTAGGATGTCTATGTATAGGATGTCTATGTGTAGGATGTCTATGGTGGTGACAGCCACTGTGCTGCCCTCCCCTAATGAGCAGGTCATGCTGCCAGGAACTTTTTTTCTTTTCGCCTAGAAGTGCTAATAACCCTAACCCCTCAGCTCCCAGTAGAGCAGCCCTTAAATTTAGAGCAGTCCAAATCCCCTAAATCAGGAATGTGTCAGTGTATGTAAAAGCCCCTAAGTACCCCAGGTGTGTGTAGAAAGACTCCATGGAGTGCCTGAAATGGAATAGTGGACATGAAAAATGCAAATTGACTGAGAGGGCTAAGTGACGGTAATTACCTTCGCTGGGTTGTGGGCGCTACCATTGCACTGGTGGTGGTGGTATGTGCCAGACTGTTGCTTTTGGCAGAGCCTGGTTGTGTACACATCATACATGTGCTGCTCAGAGTGCCCCCACCTCCCCAGTTACGGCTGGTTGTGCGGGGGGGGTCTCAGCTGGGACTGAGTGCTACTGCTACGCTAAAGATCATAGCTGACTGTTTAACAACCCTCTCTGCCTCCCTGATTTGTTGTCGTCAACAGCTAGGGTCTATCAGAGTGAGAATATAAACAAGGTGGTAGTTCCCTCTCTCTCTCTCTCTCTCTCTCTCTCTCTCTCTCTCTCTCTCTCTCTCTCTCTCTCTCTCTCTCTCTCTCTCCTTTCGTTTCTTAATTGCTTAGAGCATTGCTTTGGAAAGGAAATGCTAAACCTTCCACAATAGCAGAAAACCCAAAGAATTTAAGGGGATTTATGTTGATAGCTGTATAGAAATGGCAAGAAAATATAGAAATTGTCTGTATCCCACTGTCATATAAGTCAAGAGGTTCAACACGTTTAGAAGTTGGTAAATCATTATGAACACACTGGGTGTTTATGATTATAAGCATGCTTCTGTGTTTGTGCAACCCTGTGTGTGTGTGTGTGCGTGTGTGCGTGTGTGTGTGTGTGTGTGTCTGTGTGTGTGTCTCTGTGTCTGAGTGTGTGTCTGTGTGCGTGTGTATGTTTGTGCAAGTATATTATATAAATGTGTGTGTGTGTTTATGTGTGTGTGTGTGTGCGTGTATGAGATGTGTGTGGGGGTAATGTTCTTCTGAGTACACACAGACTACTCTAGGGTCTGTTTCTGCAAATGCCTCTGAGGGACTAATCTGTTTAGATAATTCTAAATGAGCTTGTCTAATGTCAAGTGTTAAACGCAGTCGGCGCTTGAGCTGCCCCAGATGCTGTTATTGGTTATTGGTCCTCTGCTCCTTTAAAAACGCTTTTAGAAGAATCCAGCCGCAGTGCCAGGGGCTCTCTCGCTGTTCCAAGTCCCATCTGAGGGGACTTATCCTGCATACCTTCTCGGAATAAATGGTAAAATGATCATGCTCTTGAAACTGTTTGCAGCTCAGGGGAAGAAGATGGCCTTTAACAAGCCTGCTGTGTTGTCTGGGTTCGGCCGTGGGGGACGTTGTCCCTCTGAGGCCAGCTGTTGATGTCTGCCTAGAGAGAGATAGAGAGAGGGAGAGATAGAGAGAGAGAGAGAGAGAGAGAGATAGAGAGAGATGGAGAGAGAGAGAGAGAGAGATAGAGAGAGATGGAGAGAGAGAGAGAGAGAGATGGAGAGAGATGGAGAGAGAGAGAGAGAGAGAGAGGGAAGGAGAGAGAGGGAGAGAGAGGGAGAGAGAGAGAGAGAGAGGCAGAGAGAGAGAGAGAGAGAGAGAGTCAAAGGCCAGGAAAAGCAGGCGGCTCGCCCTCAGTGCTGCACAGCTATTTTAAGTGTGTCGAGATAAGCTGTGTGAGTGTGTATGCGCGTGTGTGTGTGTGTAACTGTGTGTGTGTGTGTATGTATCTGTGTATGTGTGTGTGTGTGTGTTTATGTTTGTGGGCTGTAAAGATAGCTCTCAAGTGAACTTGTCATTTCTGAACCTGTTGTGGGGGAGGAGAGAGACCTAATGATCTGAAAATGTGTGGGAACAATTCTCCCTGGGACTGTCTGTCTGTGCGCCTGTGTGTTTGTGTGTGTGTGTTTGTGTGTGTGTGTTTGTGTTTGTGTGTGTGTGTATGCGTGTGTGTGTGTGTCTGTCTGTGCGCCCGTGTGCTCATCTCTCTGTCTCACTCCCACTGGTGTCTGTTGGCATCTGCTCTCTGACCGTCTCTGTCTGTCTGTCTGTCTGTCTGTCTATCTGTCTGTCTGTGAGTATGTTTTATATGCAGTCCTTTTCTCCTGTCATTTCTCTGTCTCTGGGCTGTATCATTCTCTCTCTCTCTCTCTCTCTCTCTCTCTCTCTCTCTTCTGTGTTTCCGCCACTCTCATTCTCTTCATCTCTCATTTTGTAACTTTTCCCATGAAAAGAAAGGCAGTCTGCTTGCCTTGTCTTAGAGAAAAAGTGTCCTTTGAAGTGTGCGACTGCCGTTCCTCTTCCTAATAAGGCTAACTGATGGACTGGAGATTGTGTCCCATGTTCTGTAGTGCTGAAAGCCCACTCTGATGGACTGGAGATTGTGTCCCATGTTCTGTAGTGCTGAAAGCCCACTCTGATGGACTGGAGATTGGCCCCATGTTCTGCATCGCTGAAAGCCCACTCTGAGGGGCGTATTGATGAGATCCAGGCAAAACAGCCAGTGGCTGCGACATTAAAAAATAAAAGCACACATGATTCAGAGACTGTATTTGATATTTGGAAGATAAAACACAGAGATCAGATCTCACACATCGTTCTCACACCAAACATCAGGGATGACACAATAAAGCAAAAAGCTTATTTGCGTTGCGGTCTTTGGTGGTAGGCGGGGACTGAACAGACGCTGGAGAACACTTTAGCCAATCTATACAGATAAAGGATGGAGGTCAGCAGAAGGTCAACATCTGGAGTGAAGAAGCTGTATGAATACAGAAAGGTGGGGAAGTGTATAGATTAGCAAAAGCATTTGTGACTAAGGAATGATCTTCCTGAAAGTGGTAGACATCTCTGTTTCTTTCGGAGCAGCGTTATTATTGCATGTATTTGGCATGCATCCACTCTTAGTCCCAAAGGGAACTTGGGTGCAGTTTTGGAGAAATATTACTAATGCATGCATTTGGCATATGTCCACTCTTCGTCCTGAGGGAAACGGGTGCAGGTTTGTGTTCATATACGCTCCATTCCAGTTGAGCAATGAACTTTATTTACTGTGTCTGGGACAGTATGAATAAGAATGTCTTCTCATGTTCACATAAAAGAGAAAAATAGAGAGAGAGAGAGAGAGAGAGAAATAGAGAGAGAGAGAGAGAGAGAGAGAGAGAATGACAGAGAGAGACAATAAGAGAGAGAATGAGAGAGAGAGAAAGAGAGAATGAGAGAGAGAGAAAGAGAGAGAAAGAAACTGAGAGAGAAAGAAAGAGAGAGAGAGGGATATCTTAATGTCTTTCCAGTGGCTGTATTCGTTGGCGGTTCATGATGCAAGTGCGAGTGCTATTTCTGACGTGGGGAATGGGCCTGGGGGCAGTTGTGATTGTCGTAGCTGCTGTTAGCATCAATCAAGGGGGAATGTTCCAGCCACCAGCTGAGAGGACCAGCCAGTGAGGGAGCTAGTGGTTGTTGGACACCACCTTGGTTATGTAAGGGAGAGAAAAAAGCTACAGAGTGTGTGTGTGTGTGTGTGTGTGTGCTGTGTGTTGTACGCTGTGTTTGGAAGATGAGGTGGAATGTATTTCTGACTGTATTGTGTGTATGTTCGTGTGTGTTTACTTGTGTGTAAGCGTGCGTGTGTGTGTGTGTGTATTTGTGTGTATGTGCGTGTGTACGTGCATGTGTGCATTTGTGTGTATGTGTGTGTGTACGTGCGTGTGTACGTGCGTGTGTGTGTGCGTGTGCATTTGTGTGTATGTGTGTGTGTACGTGCGTGTGTACGTGCGTGTGTACGTGCGTGTGTGTGTGCGTGTGTGCATGTATTTTCATGTCTGTGTATTTGGATGTCGTTGTCCTCTGGTCACAGTCAACCGCACATGGCCATGTGCTATTAAACCGCATACATCTCCAGTAAACAAGATCTGGTGCTGCAGCCTTTAATTGCAGTGTATAGCGGTCTGTTGCGCTTAAAGGGCTGAATCAAAGGCCTGCATTATACTGGCCAGGCTGCCTGTTTGGGTTGAGTTGCCCCGTCTGGGGTTTCTTTTCTTTTTCCCCATGAATGTGGGAATTATGCCTTTACAGCCGTGTATGGGGAAGGTGTAAAAGCAGAAAAAGAAAATATATAAAATATTTTTACGGGCAGTGCTCTGAAAAGCCATTCAGTGTTCTGTGTTGTTTCTCCATCAAAAGAGGCTCACAGATGCACTGTAGTCTGTAGAATCCCCCCCCTCCACACACACACACACACGCGCGCACACACACACACCCATATGTATGTACAATGTGGCACATTCTCTTCCTGCTATAGCGCGGCAAACCTCAGAAACGCCCAGTTCTGTCGCTCAAGTGTCTGGACCTCAGTTCTGACACCCCCCTCCCCCTTTACAAACACTTGCATGCACACACACACATACACACACACACACACACACACACATACACACAAACTTGCATATACTTGCATACACACACACAAACACACACACACACATACAAATACACACACTTGCATATAGTTGCATACACATACACACACACACACGCACACACACTTGCATACACACAGGCATACACCCTTGCATACACACGCATACACACACACAAACACACACACACACACACACACACACACACACACACACACACATACTTGCATACACACAGGCATACACCCTTGCATACACACGCATACACACACACAAACACACACACACACACACACACACACACACACACACACACACATACTTGCATACACACAGGCATACACCCTTGCATACACACGCATACACACACACAAACACACACACACACACACACACACACACACACACACACACACACATACTTGCATACACACAGGCATACACCCTTGCATACACACGCATATACACACACAAACACACACACACACACACACTTGCATACACACACACGCCCTCACTCCATGTACTGCTGTGGGCGATGAGGTCATCGGCGTTGTGGAAAGCGGATCTGGGCCCCCTGTCTACCCAACCACCACCCCCCCCCACCCTGTCCAACCCCCCCACAGTCCGCGGGCTTATTGATTCAGCGTGTTATGATCCGTGGAAGCTGAGAGCGTGTCATGGCGCGGCCCTGCAGTCAACGCTCAGCTTTCCGACAAATGCCTCCCACCCCCAGCACGCCATAGACCCCCCCTTTGGTCCCCCCACCCCCCTACCCTCACCATCCCAGCCCCCCGCCCCCCCTTTACCCTTACCACCCTGGCACCACCCCCGACCCTCACCATCCCAGCCCTCCGCCCCCCCTTTAGTCCCCCCCACCCCCCCTACCCTCACCATCCCAGCCCCCCGCCCCCTTCTCTCTTTCTCTCTTTCTCCCCCGCGACCCAGGGCTCTGCTAGCTGTCTGATATGCCTAATAAATTCACAGATCATACAGTCAGGTAGGAGATTGATGTGTGGGGGGTGGGTAGGGGTAGAGGAGTGGGGGTGGGGGGGTGGGTTGGATGCCTGATGTCGGTCGGGGGGCTGGATGGGGGTCGAGTGTGTGCAGAGGGGTACTGGGTGGGGGTGGGGGGTGGGTTGGATGGGGGTATTGGGCTTCTGTTATTTATGTGCTGTGTAATGCAGGAGCGAGTGAGTTACGGGCATCTTCAGATGAGCTCCACAGGTGTCGCATGTATGTGTGTGTGTAAGTCATGGCGCTATGTACACATGTGATTGAAATGTTTCCTGTTCTGTCACACACACACACACTCACACACAAACACACACACACACTCACACACACACACACACACACACACACACACACACACACACACACACACACACAACACACACACACACACACACACACACACACACACACACACACACACACACACCCTCCACTGCACTCTTGTAGCTCTGTGGGTAGGTCATATACCCAGGCCAGGGTCATATACCCAGGCCAAGGTCATATACCCATGCCAAGGGCATATACCCATGCCAAGGTCACAGGTTTGTCTGGGCACACAGAGCCCATGTGTGCATGTGTGTATCTTCAGTCAGAGCTGCTGGATGCCGGTTGGCTGGTGTCCTTTCAGGGCTTCGATGCATTCCACAGATCACTCCCTGTGTCTCTGCAGGGCTGCACACAAGTAAAGACATTTACTACATTATTATTGCATTACACTTAGCTGAATCTCTTATCCACAGCGACTTACAGTTATTTACAGTGTTTCAGTTACAGTGCCTGGAGCAGTGTGGGGTTAGATGCCTTGCTCAAGGGCACTTCAGCCAAGGATGAGGGTGCAGGAGAGCACTGGTTGTTTACTCTCCCACCCCCATTTGCCCAGAAGTTGTGTGAAGTCCTTCTAGAAGGTGCAGGCAGTTGACAAAAGCAGAGGTGGTGGTGGTGGTGGTGTCGGTAGGAGTGGTGGTGGTGGGGTGTGTTCAGAGAAGCCAGGTGGATGGCAGAGGAGGTTCCAGAAGGTTCTGTCCTAGAGGAATCTCGGCGTTGACATTCAGAGGTCTCACATGGCAGAGAAGACCTCCTTAGGGCGTCAGGGCACCAAGGGTATCAGATAGTGCAGCTTTAACAGGCCAAACAACTGGTAATTAATACAGCCTGTGGCCTTAAGTCCAGAGCTCGAGTTTCCTGCTCGAACAGCAACTGTGCGAGCTCTGACTGAGTGCCTTAGAAACATGAAAGAGCGATGTGCTTGGCTGCCTGCATCTAAAACACAAGCTGTGTATTTTCACTTTGTATTTTCTACCTGTCATCTTGAAGAAACACAGTCTCCTGAACGCTGGCTGGTCTGCGGAGCATTAAAGCACTGTGTTCTCTTTACCGCGATGGAAGTCTTTGTAAGGGCACTGTGTTCTCTTTACCGCGATGGAAGTCTTTGTAAGGGCACTGTGTTCTCTTTACCGCGATGGAAGTCTTTGTAAGGGCACTCGTGTTTGCTTTTAAGCTTCACTGACTCCAAACCTGAACACTTAAGTGCTACATGTTTCATCTGCTTCACTGACTCCAATTCATTCAGCTATCCTGTCCGCAGGTTAAATAGAAATCCTTTCACACCGGAGAGAACTGCTTTTGCATCCTGTACTACATATAGCATTGTAGCCATTGTTGTTATTTTACAGGACTTCGGCTAGCTGGTCACTTCTGTCGCCAAGATGTTCTTTGTAGAGCTGCAGCAAAAGACTAGTCCTGAGTAGCCTCATTTTTAAATGTTATGCTGTATTGTGTGATTGCTCATGTAACTGCATTGACAGTGTGAACCATTAAAAGAAAAAGAAAAGAGAATGCATTCTAAAACCAGTTAAATTGTTTTTCACTCACTTGATCAGTTAACTACACAGTTTTTATCAATCAGTTTCTCCATTTGTCTTTATATACTGTGTATGCATGCGTCCTGTATGTGTGCTTATGCAGGCTTATTTGTGTGACTGTCTCTAGTCCCAAGCTGTCCTAACACATAAACTTCATATTATCCCATCAGCCGAATCAGACAAACTCAAGATAGCACTGACAGACGGCTTCTTTCTGTCCACAGAGCACCCAATCCCCCGCCACCAGCCAGCGTGCCAAAGGTATGAAATCTTCTGTTACATTCCCACCTGCAAGTGATCAGAGGCCCTTTTGAAATAGTATACATCCCTCCCCTGTACGTATGGCATACATCGAGTGTCTGATGTGCATTTCATTACGCGCCAGCACCAGCATGCGGGGACTGACGGATCCTATGCTGGAGGGAAACGTGTTGATGTGTGTTTGCTGTTATGTGTATGAAGTGAAATGTATATGTGCATGGCCAAGAACCCCTTGGAGACGCATCTGTGTGGGAAATTAAAGGCCTGGAGAACTGCATGCTGGGAGTGTGAGGTTGTCTGCCTTTTTAACTGTTTTTGTCACTACACACATCATTGGATGGCGTGGATGCTCCATATTAGACTGTACTGTTGTGTTGGACCAGAACACTGACGCTTCCTCCAAATAGTTTCAATCGATTAATTTCTGAATAATCAGGCCCCAAAGTTCAATGGATGTATATACTGCGTTCAGCCAGTGTAATGTAAGTGGCACAGATGAGTGTATTGGAGTCTTTACTGTAGACGGTGGAGGCGTCAGTGTGGGTCTGTGTGCTGTGGTGTGCTGCCATTCTCCTGCATGTTCTCCTCCCACCTCTAGGAGGAGCCGTCCGAGATCCTCAAGCCCGTCCCCATAGCCCACCCACCTCACCCCCACCCCCACCCCACGGCCCACCCCAGCTCTAGCGCCATCGCCCCGGCCTACAACAAAAGTGCCAGGCCCTTCGGCGGGGGCCTCGGTGAGCCGGCCAAGCCTCCAGCCTGGGCACCGTCTGTAGCCTCCATCCCCTCCGCCTCATCCGCTTTCACCCCTGCTACCACCACCATCATCCCCCCCACCACCAACACCATCATCCCCACCCCCACCACCAGACCCGGCCTGGCTCGTACCCCCACAGCCCCGCACCCCCCACCCACCTCCCCTAAAGTGCCCTCGGGGTGCCCTCCGCCCCCCTCCATCCCTGTCGTGCCACAGCCCTCGGTCTACAACACGCCCATCAACCTCTACTCCGATGACAACGCCTGCGAGGTGGCCCTGGGCCAGAGGAGGGCGCTCCTGGATGGCCAAGGGGAGGCCCCGCAACTCAATGGGTGAGTCATCACCCCTTGCCCCCCCCCCCACATTAACTTACCCCCATATCATGCTCGCACTCACTTCTCCACCATTACCCAGAATTCCACAGGTTCTTTCTCCCATCATGCCTCTTGCTCACAGAGAGGCCTAGCTGGTTGGTGTGTGCAGCTGGCATGGTCTCTCTGTCTCACGTGTGTGTGTGTGTCTATGTGTGTGTGTGTGTAGAAGTGGTTTGTATGGGAGCTTTAGATGCTTGAAGAATTATGTCGTCACCACGTCGGCATCCAGTTGGACAACAAAGGGGGGGGGGGGGGGGACTAATGCACATGGAAACATGAACACACACACACACACGCACACTGTTACTTTCCGCCACACAAAGACATTTTTGTTGTGTATTCACTGTTGCAGAAACAAGGGCGCTCACAGGCTGACTCAATCAGTGAAGCCATTGAGCGCCCCTGATGAAATACATGGCCATTTGTGGTACCCTAATGAACTGTTAATGTTAACACAGAAGTGTTTGTGGTGGGGTGAGGATGTTGGCATTGGGGTGGGGTCGGTGGAGGATTGTGATGTAACGCAAAGTTGGTAGGCACGTATGCAGCTGGTAGGCACGTATGCCTCTGTAGGCACGCTGCTGAAGGTGACCTGCTCTATGCGACTGGAACACTAAGCTCTCACTAGTATAGCTCTCACTAGTATAGCTCTCACTAGTATAGCTCTCACTAGTATAGCTCTCACTAGTATAGCGCACTCACTAGTATAGCTCTCACTAGTATAGCTCTCACTAGTATAGCGCACTCACTAGTATAGCTCTCACTAGTATAGCTCTCGCTAGTATAGCTCTCACTAGTATAGCGCACTCACTAGTATAGCTCTCACTAGTATAGCTCTCACTAGTATAGCTCTCACTAGTATAGCTCTCACTAGTATAGCGCACTCACTAGTATAGCTCTCACTAGTATAGCTCTCACTAGTATAGCGCACTCACTAGTATAGCTCTCACTAGTATAGCTCTCACTAGTATAGCTCTAGCTAGTATAGCTCTCACTAGTATAGCGCACTCACTAGTATAGCTCTCACTAGTATAGCGCACTCACTAGTATAGCTCTCACTAGTATAGCTCTCACTAGTATAGCTCTCACTAGTATAGCTCTCACTAGTATAGCTCTCACTAGTATAGCGCACTCACTAGTATAGCTCTCACTAGTATAGCTCTCACTAGTATAGCGCACTCACTAGTATAGCTCTCACTAGTATAGCTCTCACTAGTATAGCTCTCACTAGTATAGCTCTAGCTAGTATAGCTCTCACTAGTATAGCGCACTCACTAGTATAGCTCTCGCTAGTATAGCTCTCTCACTAGTATAGCTCTCACTAGTATAGCTCTCACTAGTATAGTGCACTCACTAGTATAGCGCAGCCTTACAGCAACAGTTTCTATTTGAGGAACATGCAAACAATTTGTGAGAAAGAGGTAGAGATGGATGAAGAAAGCGAGTGAGAGAGAGATTTGAGATAGAGAGAGGGAAAGTGAAAGAGAGAGAGACGGAGAGAGAGACGGAGAGATGTAGAGAAAGCGGTAGAGAGAGAGGGAGAGAAAGTGGAAAGAGAGAGAAAGCAAGACAGAAAGAGAATTAGAGAGACAGAGAAAGAAAAAGAGGGAGGGAAAGGGAGAGAGAAAGAGAGAGAGAGAAAGACAGAGGGAGAGAAAGGTAGAGAAACTGAGAGAGAAAGAGATAGATAGAGAGAGAGGTAGAGCATGCAATCAAATTATCTTTCTCTTGTGGGCCATATCACTCCAGGCAGCTTATTTAAGTCCGAATTCCAGTCGAGAGATGAATCACTGGTGTGTTTCTTTTCAGTGGAGTACTTTGGCTGGCCTGCACAGCTTATTTAAATACAAAAACGTACTTTGGCTGGCCTGCACAGCTTATTTAAATACAAAAACACTGGGGAAACAGCTGTGTGGTGCATCTGTCACAATGATGAAAATTAGCTTTCGCACTTAAAAAAAAAAAAAAAAAAAAAAAAAGGACGTTACGCCTTGGAGGGGAAGAAGAGAGTTATGTCTCACGTTTATTGCCTCATCATACCTCATCTGACACGTTCTAAAGAGCGAAAGAGAGAGGGGCCTCTCCGGTTGTGTTTATTTTTCGCAAAGTGCCTCTGTGGCCCGTACGTCTGTATCGTCTTGCGCGGCGGAAAATGATTAATGGCTCGGCGGGGCATAGCGCGCATTCCGCCAGTGTCGGGATGATGAGACGCAGGGACCTGTCTTTCCCACACTGCTGAGGTCTCTGATAACCCTTAATGTACGACCGCTCTCCCCCAATCTATCATATGCACACACACAACGTACACAGCACTCACATATACACACACACACACACCACCCTTTCTCTCTGCCCCCCATGTCTCATGTTTCTGTGTGTGTGTGTGTGTGTGTGTGTGTGTACGTGTACGTAGTTATACATTTGTGTTTGTGTTGAACTGGGTGTGTATGTGGGCCTGTGTGTGTGTGTGTGTGCGTGCATGCAAGGGTATTCGCACGTGTGAGTGTGTGTGTGTGTGTGTGTATGTGTGCATGCACGTGTGTATGTATGATGTGTATGCCCTCACGTGTCTGTGTGTGTGCCTGTACTGTAGATGTACATGTGTGTGTGTGAGTGTGTTTATCAGTTGGAGACGTGTCTGTAGTGAAACCCAGCACGCGAGGAGGAGTGTTTGACATGCGTGTTTATATTTAGAGTGTTTGGGGGCCTTGCTGCCATGTTACAGTCAGGGTCCTCTACCCCCCACCCCCCACCGTGTAGTCTTCACTAACTAACATTACCACAGGACCTGCCATCTCAGTCAGGCTCTTCTGCCCCCCACCCCCCACTGTGTAGTCTTCACTAACTAACATTACCACAGGACCTACCATCTCAGGCCCCGTCCACACGACAACGTTCCTGGATTTTTTTCTTGCCGGGTTAAAAAAAAAGTCGCGTCCACACGGCATCGGAGCAGTAAATATTTCCGTCCACACGGGAACGTTTTCATTGCGTTTTCATTGCAGAAGGTGCGCTGTCCCAGCTTGAGGGGCATGATCAGAAGCCAATGATTTACTTTAAACATGTACAGTATGTTGATTTTAGCAATGTGGGTTCTAGTTTAGATGGGTCGGATGCAGCGACAGTTGCCCTATTTAAAAAGAATAACGTGAAAAGCGTTTGTTGGGCTGAACTAGCGATGTATACAAAAACATCCTGTAGTTCAATGTCAGAAGGTAGAAACAATTGCATTACACATAGCCTACACTGCAGACGATTTTTACCCCAAAGTATCCCACAACAACCTGTTTGTAAAAGTTTGATGCTGTTGTGAGATGTCACATCGTTAAATTGACCCATTTAAGCGATACGGAGCAGAACATGAAAAAATAGAAGGAGCTGCAAATAAACTTGAGACAACTGCGCAATTATTCGCTTAAAACGTGCCATATGTTGATTTTAGCAATGCGTGTTGTTACTGAGGGGAGCTGAAAGCAGCGACAGTTGCTCTTTAATTAATTAAGAATAATGAAAGCCTACAAGAAGTATTTGTTATAGCCTACTAGCCATACAGACAGTTTAATGGCAAAGGATAGAAACAATTGCACAACAGCCAGCCTACAGTACAAGCTAATCAAATCACAATTTATTCGACAGCAACCAGTTTGGAAAAGTTTGAAGTTGTTGTTATATGTGCAGCGCAAATGAATGGGCGACGATGTCATCGTTTTCAAAAGGTTGCGTTTTGCCTGTCTACACGAAAACGAAACGGTGGCGTTGTCAGACTTTCTCACTTTGGAACCCGTTCTCAAAAGTTATTGTTTTCGGTCACCCAAAACGCCGGCGCCGTGTGGACGGAAGGCCAAAACGCAAACAAACTTTACCGTTTTCACCCGAAAACGTTGTCGTGTGGACGGGCCCTCAGTCAGGGTCAGGGCCCCCACCCCCCACCCCCCCACTGTGTAGTCTTCACTACCTAACATTACCACAGGACCTGCCATCTCAGTCAGGGTCAGGGCCCCCACCCCCCCCCCATGTAGTCTTCACTACCTAACATTACCACAGGACCTGCCATCTCAGTCAGGCTCTTCTGCCCCCCACCATGTAGTCTTCATTAACTAACATTACCACAGGTCCTGCCATCTCAGTCAGGCTCTTCTGCCCCCCACCCCCCACCATGTAGTCTTCATTAACTAACATTACCACAGGTCCTGCCATCTCAGTCAGGCTCTTCTGCCCCCCACCCCCCACCCTCCACCCCCCACCATGTAGTCTTCACTACCTAACATTACCACAGGACCTGCCATCTCAGTCAGGCTCTTCTGCCCCCCACCATGTAGTCTTCATTAACTAACATTACCACAGGTCCTGCCATCTCAGTCAGGCTCTTCTGCCCCCCACCCCCCACCATGTAGTCTTCATTAACTAACATTACCACAGGTCCTGCCATCTCAGTCAGGCTCTTCTGCCCGCACCCCCCACCCCCCACTGTGTAGTCTTCACTAACTAACATTACCACAGGACCTGCCATCTCAGTCAGGCTCTTCTGCCCCCCACCCTGAAGCCTTCACTAACGACAGGACCTGCCATCTCAGTCGGCTTCCTCTGCCCCCACCCTGACGCCTTCACTAACTAACGTTACCACAGGACCTGCCATCTCACAGGAGCCCCCCACTTCACCACCCTTAAAACCCCTAATATCAGATGCCCCTCTCTGGCCTCTACTCTGAGCTGGCATACACACTTCTCACTCTTCTTTTCTCTCTTCATTTCACTCTTTACTTTCCCCAGCCTGTTATGATCTGAAATGGTGTGGCTAGGCTCCGCCTCCTCACAGTCAACAGCAGCATCTGCTGATTAAGAGCCACCTGCATTTCACACCTTTGCCTTTCCTGGCAAAGCACAGTGGAGCTGGACAAACACATCCCAGACCCAGCTGCTGAGCCCTTAAAATGTCCGGGCTAAGCTCGAACTACGAGGGTTTGTTGCTTTATTGGCATGACAAATAAGACATTCATTCGTATTGCCAAAGCATTAATATTACATTACACTTAGCTGACGCTCTTATCCAGAGTGACTTACAGTTATTTAGGTACAGGGTTTCAGTTACAGTCCCTGGAGCAATGTGGGGTTAGATGCCTTGCTTAAGGGCACTTCAGCCATGTATGAGGGTGCATCTAGTTGTTTACTCGCCCACGCCCATTCTTTCTACCGGAACAGTATTTAAACCTGTGAACCTGCGATCCCAAGACCAACTCTGACCACCAGGCCACAGCTGCCCCTAGTAATACAAGCACGGGGAGCACATGGCACCTAGGTATCTATGTGCAGACATACTGTACATACAGGTGTACAGTAAAGTATATGATAGTAGAAAAATAGAAATCTTTCTCTCTCTCTCTCTCTCGTTCTCTCTCAGGCTGTGGATGTACAGACAAGCCCCTGTGTTTGCCTGGAGCTGCTCTGGCTTAAATTAGGTTGGTGCAAATTTGTGTAAATTTGTGGCCCGTTGCTGTTTGTATTTAAACGCTTCACGAAAAGGGTTGGGGTGGAAATGGATTTGTGGGCTCGCCGCCGTCGCAGCGAGCTGTGCCCAGTCTCAGACCACAGCCCCACTTGTGGATGTCGCCCTGTTTTTTACGGGAGCGTTGCCCTTCAGGCTGGCATCATCTGGCAGCAACATCCACAAATCACTGGCTTGACATCCATAGTTTATACCCCAATTCCTTTCTTTCTGTGTGTGTGTGTGTGCACGCGTATGTGTGTGTGTGCGTGTGTGTGTGTGTGTGTGTGCGTGCGTGCGTGCGTGTATGTGTGTGTGTGTGGGAGGAGGGATCTTCATGGCCTTCTTCATGGCCTTTGACTGCTAGTGGGCCCTAATGCTGTGCAGCTGTAACACTGAAGTGGTAGAGTGTAAAATATGACAGTAGGCTGTAATAGTGCTAGGCTGTATAAAATGTTATATGCAGTCTTCAAGGGGGCATGACAATAGCCCTGTTGGAGTGTGGTATGCTAGTAGGCTATGTGTGATAGTTTAAGGCCTTGTGGTCGTAGACCTTTCCAGACCAAGTGAGGTGGGAGTAGGTAGACACTTGACGTGTGTATGTGTGTGAGCAGGTACACAGTTGACGGTCAGGTAGACACTTGACGTGTACGTCACACCTGCTATTGGGGATGGCACTGAGGCCAGCAGAGACATTGGTCTGGTTTCCATACCACAGTGGTTCTCCTTCATCCCATTAATGTTCCCTGGTGCATCCCGGTCCCAATCAACATCCAGGGCCAAAGACGTCAATCAAAAACAAACCATTTTCTCCCATGTTTGTACATCTCCGCTCCCCGTGTTTGATTTGCAGATGTGATGGAAAGAGAGGCACCTCTTTCCTTTGGAAATGTCTTCTCACGATTCCAGAGGAGGGAATGTGGCAGATGCCCTGTGGTCCTGCGTTTTGCGTGTCTCCCATGGGGGGTTGGTGGAGGGAACACTGTGGCCCTTTGACCGTAATGCAACGCTCTCCACTCCTGCTTTTCCCCAGAATTCATTGGATGTCGTGTCATTGGGCTCTCTTGTTAGTTTTCATACCAGAAGGCCATCTCAAGGGAGCCATGGCCGGCCCTGGAGCCGTGCAAACTACCACACAGCCCATAAACTCTCCGTCGGTCGCTGGGAGAGCGCACAGAAAGCTACTGATAGCGACACAGTCCAGTCGAGAGCCCCGTTTGAGCCACTACACACACACACACACACACACACACACACACACACACACACACACACACACACACACACACACATAAAACTTAGCTATGACGTACACACACACACACACACACACACACACACACATAAAACTCAGCTATGACACACACACACACACACACAAATAAAACTTAGCTATGACACACACACACACACACACACACACACACACACACACACACACACACACACACACACACACACACACACACACACACATAAAACTCAGCTATGACACAAAGCATTGAGAGGTGCTGTACTACAGACATGCTACGGTGTGACAGGACAGCTCTTACACTTCGCTTTGCTTTGTGTAAAGGGTCTGGCTACTCTCCATAGGTGCTTTGTGTGAACACAGACACACACACACACGCACACACACACACACACATACACAAAACTCCAGCCAATCTGCCCTTCTCCCTCGTCTCTTGCATTAAACACATGCTCCTGCCTGTAGTGCCATCAGATGGGCCAAGCCACATCACATGGTGATCAGGTAGGCACAGAGGGGTGATCAGGTAGGGTCTTTCTGCATGTGCATGCGTGACTGTTTGTCTAGGTCTCCAAGGGCGTTTGCGGTGACACTGCTGTTGTGAAGTACTGTGGTAAAGTGTTTTTCCAAACCAGTCACTTGTGCTAGCTCTGTCTCTGCCTCTGTTTCTAAACCTTTCTCTGTCTTCTCTCCTGCTTTCCATCCCGTAGGGAGCCGCACTGACAAAGTTAGTATTTTCAGCATGCCTGCTCCGCTTTCCCTGTGATATATTTATTTCGCTATATATCCTGTAATATATTCCCATATCTCTGTATTGTAATGTAATGTACAGTTGGCTGAGTGCCCTGCATCTTAAAAGGTGGGGAGGTGGGGGGAGTGGGGGAGTGTGTGTGTGTGGGGGGGTATTGGCTATGAGTGCAGGTAAAGGTTGCAGGTAAAGGTTGCAGGTAAAGGTTGCAGGTAAAGGTTGCAGGTAAAGGTTGCAGGTAAAGGTTGCAGGTAAAGGTTGCAGGTAAAGGTTGCAGGTAAAGGTTGCACTTTATTTGAAGTTGTCTACATAACGGTTGCATAAGCCCTTTGACACACATGACACATTTTTGACACTTTGTTCATGTTGTCTGTTGTCATTAATTCACTATGACTGTTGTCATTAAGGATCATTTGGTTTTTGTAATGTTGATATTTGATATTTTGTGGATGCAGACATTGAAGTGTCATTAATGTTCATGATACTGTATGTCATGTCATGTTTATGAAGGACACATGTCACCCTTACATAGACACCTTTAAAGTGGTATGGGCATTTTGTCCGATCTGTGAGATATTCCTGCTGTGCTAAAGAGCCTCTTTGAGGCCCATTAACCCCTTACATCATGCTATCAGTACATTCCAGGTTCAAGTGCTAATGTGATCAACTACACAAACACACACACAAATATCCTTACACTCCTCCTGTGCATCCATTCCCTCTACAGACACACATGCATATATGTACACAGGCATGCATGCAGACACACACACACACACACACACACACACACACACACACACACACACACACACACACACACACACACACACACACACACAAACACACACACACACAGACACACATGCATATATGTACACAGGCATGCATGCAGACACACGCGCGCGCACACACACACACACACACGCGCGTGCGCACACACACACACACACACACACACACACACACACACACACACACACACACACACACACACACACACAGACACACATGCATATATGTACACAGGCATGCATGCAGACACACACACACACACACACACACACACACAGACACACACACACACACACACACACACACACACACACACACACACACACACACACACACACACACACACACTGACAGATGTGCAGGTAGTGATACACACACAGTCGTGTGGCCTGTGTACATGGAGCCCACATATAGAGACATGCCTTCGTGCGTAGAGGCCAAACAAACTGGGCTGATTTATTGACCGCTGATCAGGACATCTGCTGTCAGCGCCTGACTAGAGGGGTAAATATGTGCAGGGGGGTAAATATGTGCAGGGGCAGGGGAAGGGTCGCTTTGGAATGCTCAGAATGCCAGCTTCCTTCTTCCTGTGTCCCTGCCTGCGTCCCATGCCTCTGTTCCCAGACGTGTTAGAGTGACAGGGTGTGCACCTACCAGAAATAATGTTACAGGTGCCAGACAAAGCCAGCAGAGTACACAACTACAACTGCTCTGCGCACCATATATGCTCAATGTCTACTAAATTGATACTTACAATTACAATTCAAATTTCAGCTGACGATTGATTATAAAAAGCAATTGAATACATTTTGGAGCGTATACATTGTATTTGTAGCCTGTTACCCGATGTAATATAAGGGTAACATCTATAGTCTCTAGAGTGTGGCTGAATGATATCTAATGAGAGAAGAAGAGAAGAGGATGTTGCATTTTTACCTCTGCAGGAATTGAGCTGAAAATATACTTATTTGCTCAATTTATTGTTTATTTGCTGAAGATAAAATAAGTATAAATAAGGAAAGTTGTTATTTACTTCATAGGATTTTTCATATTGTGAGAAAAGATACTGCTAAGTCCAATAATTACATGTAACTATAATCTATAATTATAACAATCAATTATAATAATAATTAACATGAGATTTAGAAACTTTAGTTTAGCTTCTTAAAACTTTTTTTTTGCTTAGGCAGCAGTGCTCCTGGCTTTTACAAAGCTTACAGGGTTCAGTTTGGTCTGTGCAAGTATGAGTGCCCTCGGCAATCAACCAAGAACTGTCTGTTAGCATAACCATGCAACCTTTATGTGATGTGGGGCCGAAATCTGAGAGGCTGATTCAACAAGATTCTGTTTTGGCCTGGTGCTTAAGCTGATATACAATAGGCCTGACACTTGCACATACACATGTCAGTAGACGATGAAGAGCACAGCAGCTGCTCTCTGAGAGGCTCAATGGAGAGGCAGGGCTGTTTACGTTTGACAGCGCACAGCGCCCTCGTGTGGTCAGAGAGTGAAATACTAAATTCGCTTTTTTTGGTGTGCTTTCATGTGTCTGTTGATCTACTGTAGGGGGTTGACTGGTTATTAAGTGGTGGTTAAGTGCTAAACCTTTCCTTAAGTTATCCCAGAGGTAGTTGTAAACCTGTTAAAATAACCCGGAGTTTCATTCTTTTAACTAAATAAACTCTTATCATGTTTACAATGTTTAAATTAGCCAGGTTTGTCACTTAACCACCTTTGTGACATACCCCCTGGTGAATGAGTGTATTTACCCTGAAATTGTTTGCAAGCTCAAAATAAGATTGCAAACAAGCTGAAATACTGCTTAAACTTGTGCAAAACAGACACTAGATGCTTAATGTGTTTGCTATTGTGCTAACAGAGTTTTGTACAGTCTCTAAAAGTGATTTCTTTGTGTGTTTGTGTCTTTGTTTTTTCTAAAACAATGCAATAGTGGACCCCAGAGTGTTTTAAAGTAAGTAAAATCCCATGGCAGTTTTGTCCAAACCCTATTGTAGCTAGCAAAATATTTTTCTGCCTTATGGTCACTTTTATAGTCCTTACACATATTTGTCCACTTTTACTGTGTTCTCTAGAAAACATCCCTACATCAGGTAAACCGGGGAATATGACAATGCTTAAATGCATCCAGATTTTAATGTTGTGCTAGGTTAACTTTGACAAGTGTCGTGGTATTCATTACACCCTTCAATCTAACTGATTTACATTCACTCCATGCTGAGTGTTTTAATTCAACTAATACATTTTCCCCTTCAGAAAGAGTTAAAACCTGAACAGCAAAATGGAGTTCTACAAATGTATCCCAAACAGTGCTGATGTCTAATCCTGCCATTTAATTTGTGGGCATTAGTCAAACAACAGCACACGTAGTAACTACAGTAGTAACAGTGGTAACTCTGTGTCCCTATAGCATGCAAGTAGACCTACTGCGCAGTCAACTTGTGTGTTCCTTGAAGTTATCCTTAAAGTTTTGTTTTTCATCATTTTTCACACAAAGCTCATTTAACAGCTGAGTTGGTTTGGTCTTCATGCTAAAACATACACGATACAATTCTCTCATGCACAGTTGATGCTTGGCTCTGATGTGTGTTGCATGAGTGGCACTACATCATTTCTGTTTGACGTTATTCGCAATAATGAATGACCATGCGAATGCTGTGCTGTCTCGTAACGTATGACTGCCTCTGTAATCTGACGACTGCCTCTGCTTGTGTCCCCCGCACGCGAAGAGCCCCCCGAAGGCCGATCATCGAGACGGACATCGGCTTCTACCACGTGCCCACTCACGGCGACTGCAGCAGGAAACGCATCATGGAGGACACAGAGGACTGGCGTCCCCGCACCGGCACCTCCCAGTCCCGCTCCTTCCGCATCCTGGCACAGATGACGGGCACAGAGAACGGTGAGCCTCTCAGTGCCCAAAACATACCCAGTGCCAGGGGGCGATGAAGTCAGGGGGACCTATGAGGGTGGCAGTTTATAGCCAGTTTGTCAGGACTGAAATTCTTCTTGTGCCCCTGGGAGTCTCATTAAAGACAAGGACATACATGTCTCTATGCAAGAGGACTTGTGGTCTCTAGCCTGCACCTTCTTAGATCACACAGACAGAGTGCAATGCCTTCTGGGATGTTATATATGTCCTGGAGGGTGCTTAGGTAGTTAACCTCTGTGGAGGTTGCTTAGGCAGGTAACCTCTGTGAAGGGCGCTTAGGCAGGTAACCTCTGTGAAGGGTGCTTAGGTAAGTAAAGTCTGTGGAGGACACTTTAAATGTCCTTATAAATGTGTCTGTTTTACTCGATTTAAACTTGATATGATGCCGTGATGAAATACGTGATAAAATAAGTTCGAGGACGCTCTGAGGGTGGAAAAGGTGAAAGAGAATTAGAAGGACAGATAGAAAGAGAGAGGAAGAGAGAGGAAGAAAGAGATAAAGAGAGAGAAAGGGAGAGAGGAAGAGAGAAGAATAGAGAGAGAGACAGAGAGGAAGAGAGAGAGGGAGGAAGAGAGAGAGGGAGGAAGTGGAGAGAGAAAGAGTGTTAATGATCTCTATTTGAGCATATGACAAGGGCCAATGTAAGGACGTTAAAGGCATCCAGACACCTTCCGCAAATAACACAAGAGTGGTTCACCTCCACATCTTTTGTGAGCAATCGCAGCCACAGGCATTTTAGTACCCTTGACTATAGCGTTCTGCCACCTCTGAGGAGCTGTCTCAGCTGAATCTGAGCTACATGGTGACAGGCCTATGAGTAACGTACAAGAATAGAGCCTTTCATAGCTGTGCCAGAAAGATGTCTCTCCTCTACTCCTCTACGCAGTCATTGTGACCTTAGAGTGCCCTTCAAGCAGACAGAGGAGCCAGCAAAGTGAGAGCTAGGGGCATATTTCAGGGTCCTGTGTTTTCTCTGTTTTGGTAATATGTGCTGTGTGTTAGCATTGGATAGATGGAGGACTCAGGCTCTGACATGCTAGTCTGTTTTGCAGTAGCAACTCCCGGGCACTTGGCCTGTTGCAACATTTCAGTCGAAGGAAAAAGGGGAAAAAAGCTGATGTGTGAATGGCATAGTGGAGGAGAATAATTTTTCTTTTCATTTTTTTTTCTTCTATTTTTTCTTCTCTTTACTGAATTGCGTTTTGTATTTTTCCCCGCAGAGCCAAAAAAGGAGGTTGACACTGAGAAGAAGTGAGTACGAAACTTTCCGCCCGTTTTCCTGTTTTCCTGCTCTGCGTCGTGGTGGTCTGTTTTTCTCCGTGTGCTTCGCACGAACGTGATGTTGCTGTTGTTACCGTTTCTGTTTGGGCGATGGGAGGCCCCCGGTACAACTGGACACCCTGCGATTTCAGCATGCTGTGTCGCATGGGGCATTCATTATCTGAGATTTCTTGTTTATGCCCCCTTAAAAACAAGAAATCTCCTGATGCTGTAAACATCCTCCATGCCTAGTTGAACAGCAAATTGGAGGGGGCCACTTTAGAGACAGCCCTTCATTAGTCAGCACACACACACAGACACACACACACGCATACACACACACTCATAGCACGCGCACGCACACACACACACACACACACACACACACACACACACACACACACATAGTATATATACATACATACTTACACACCGAAGTGCTTCAAGATGAGGGGGCTTAGCAATGATTGAGTACAGACCCCTGCATGTGTGTGAGAGTGTACGTGTGTGTCTGTGCCTGCATTCATATGTGTGTGAGAGTGTACGTGTGTGTGTCTACATTCATATATGTGTGCGAGTATGTGATGTGTGTGTGTGTGTGCGTGCTGGCAAATGACTGATGATCTCCGCCGCTGTTGTTGTGTGTCGCTTTGCCCTGAGTGTCGTGTCACACATGTGTCATGTCCCACACGAGGTGGCCTCTCGACCGCGTGTGAGAGACACACACAGTGGCGCCATCGCATCTTCCGGCCTGCCAGTTGGCTGATTGCACGCAAGAGAGGCTGGTGGTAGAGGGAGAATGTGCCTAATTAAGTAGAGAGTGAGAGAGAGACAGACAGAGGGAGAGAGAGAGACAGAGAGAGAAAGAGAGAGAGAAAGAGAGAGAGAGAGAGAGAGAGAGAGAGAGAGGAGCCTCATCCGGAGCCATGTGCTAAGCGAAGGCAAAGAAGACCACACGTACTAGAGGGCCTGTGTGGATACGCTGCATACGGTACGCTGCATACTAGAGGCCCTGTGTGGATACGCTGCATATGCTGCATACTAGAGGCCCTGTGTGGATACGCTGCATATGCTGCATACTAGAGGCCCTGTGTGGATACGCTGCATTGGCTTCACTGGGAGAGAGAGGGAGAGAGAGGGAGAGGGTGAAATGAAGAGATAGAGTAAGATAAAGAAAGAAAGAAAGAAAAACAAAGGGTAAAATGGAGAGAGTGAGTGGGAGAGAGAGGGAGAGCGAGAGAGAGAGAGAAAGAGAGAGGGAAAGAGAGAGGGAGGGAGGGAGAGAGAGAGAGAGAGAGGGAGAGAGAGAGAGGGAGAGAGAGAGAGAAAGAGGGAGAGAGAGAGAGGGAGAGACAGAGAGAGAGAGAGAGAGAGAGAGAGAGAGAGAGGGAAAGACAGGGAGGGAGAGAGGGAGCCTCGTCCGGAGTCATGTGCCAAGCGAAGGCAAAGCGGACCACACATACTGAACCAGAGGGCCTGTGTGGATATGCTGCATACATTATGCTGCATAAAGTACGCTGCATACTAGAGGGCCTGTGTGGATACGCTGCATATGCTGCATACTAGAGGGCGTGTGTGGATACGCTGCATATGCTGCATACTAGAGGGCCTGTGTGGATACGCTGCATATGCTGCATACTAGAGGGCGTGTGTGGATACGCTGCATATGCTGCATACTAGGGGGCGTGTGTGGATACGCTGCATACAGTACGCTGCATACTAGAGGCCCTGTGTGGATACGCTGCATATGCTGCATACTAGAGGGCCTGTGTGGATACGCTGCATATGCTGCATACTAGGGGGCGTGTGTGGATACGCTGCATATGCTGCATACTAGAGGCCCTGTGTGGATACGCTGCATATGCTGCATACTAGAGGGCCTGTGTGGATACGCTGCATATGCTGCATACTAGGGGGCGTGTGTGGATACGCTGCATATGCTGCATACTAGAGGGCCTGTGTGGATACGCTGCATATGCTGCATACTAGAGGGCCTGTGTGGATACGCTGCATATGCTGCATACTAGAGGGCCTGTGTGGATACGCTGCATATGCTGCATACTAGAGGCCCTGTGTGGATACGCTGCATACAGTACGCTGCATACTAGAGGGCCTGTGTGGATACGCTGCATACGGTACGCTGCATACTAGAGGGCCTGTGTGGATACGCTGCATATGCTGCATACTAGAGGGCGTGTGTGGATACGCTGCATATGCTGCATACTAGGGGGCCTGTGTGGATACGCTGCATATGCTGCATACTAGGGGGCGTGTGTGGATACGCTGCATATGCTGCATACTAGAGGGCCTGTGTGGATACGCTGCATATGCTGCATACTAGAGGGCCTGTGTGGATACGCTGCATACGGTACGCTGCATACTAGAGGGCACTGCACTGGCCCCACTGTCTTTAGGGTCATGCGGCACTTCTCACTGGGACACGAAAACTCTTACACTGGCAAACATGCTGCTTATAACCAACTTAAAAGTAAACTAGAGAAGCAGACCTCTACCAAGCAGCAATCCTCCTTTTTTATTTAGTCAATGGGATTTTCCATGTTCATTTTCCAACATTTCTTTGGCGAGGTAAGCAATGAACCGATTTTCACCAAAAAAAAACAATCTCCTTGAGACAGTCAGAATACCAACATGCTACAAAAATTTCAAACCGATACATTCATGACTTTTGCTATTGCTACATGAAAGCTGCTATTAGGTATTTCAGTCAGTTCAGTCAGAATGCATGAGAGGGTATGATATATATACTTAACTTCTACAAACAGACATTTCGATACAAAAATAGTTAAGCTGTAGTAGTTAATAGTTTTGCTTAATTATTTAAAAATCTTTTGTTCATGGAATCTTTTCAAATGTTTGCCTAAATATTTTTGCATTTGGGTTGTTTACATTTTAATTATTGTTAGCTAATGAAACAGCTAACCTAAAGTTTGACTGATACTATCTGGAACAACATGCACAATAGAAAAGCATGATTTATTTCCTAAAACATTCCTGAAACAGACAGACCACTGTGTACTACCGGTGACACAAGTGGACACTAGTCCACAGAAGCCTATTTGCACTACCGGTGACACAAGTGGACACTAGTCCACAGAAGCCTATGTGCACTACCGGTGACACAAGTGGACACTAGTCCACAGAAGCCTATTTGCACTACCGGTGACACAAGTGGACACTAGTCCACAGAAGCCTATTTGCACTACCGGTGACAGAAGTGGACACTAGTCCACAGAAGCTTCAAACATCCTCTGTATCTGTGGTTATGGTTGCTCATGCATGGCAGCGGCTGCTGTTTACACAGAGCTGACACACATCTGTCCAGTGTGCTGTTGTGTGTGTGTGTGTGTGTGTGTGTGTGTGTGTGTGTGTGTGTATGTGTGGAGTGTGCTGTTGTGTGTGTGTGTGTGTGTGTATGTGTGGAGTGTGCTGTTGTGTGCTCAGTAATCAGTGTCAGAGCATTACGCCCTTGCAGCGCTATGCTTCAGTGGCTGTGTAGTGTGGAGGTGTTGTCATAGCTGCTGTGTTGTGTTGTATTGCTGTTGCTGTGTAGTGTGGAGGTGTTGTCATGGCTGCTGTGTTGTGTTGTATTGCTGTTGCTGTGTAGTGTGGAGGTGTTGTCATGGCTGCTGTGTTGTGTTGTATTGCTGTTGCTGTGTAGTGTGGAGGTGTTGTCATGGCTGCTGTGTTGTATTATATTGCTGTGGCTGTGTAGTGTGGAGGTGTTGTCATGGCTGCTGTGTTGTGTTGCTGTGGCTGTTGCTGTGTAGTGTGGAGGTGTTGTCATGGCTGCTGTGTTGTATTGCTGTGGCTGTGGCTGTGTAGTGTGGAGGTGTTGTCATGGCTGCTGTGTTGTATTGCTGTTGCTGTGTAGTGTGGAGGTGTTGTCATGGCTGCTGTGTTGTGTTGTATTGCTGTTGCTGTGTAGTGTGGAGGTGTTGTCATGGCTGCTGTGTTGTGTTGTATTGCTGTTGCTGTGTAGTGTGGAGGTGTTGTCATGGCTGCTGTGTTGTATTGCTGTGGTTGTGGCTGTGTAGTGTGGAGGTGTTGTCATGGCTGCTGTGTTCTATTGCTGTTGCTGTGTAGTGTGGAGGTGTTGTCATGGCTGCTGTGTTGTGTTGTATTGCTGTTGCTGTGTAGTGTGGAGGTGTTGTCATGGCTGCTGTGTTGTGTTGTATTGCTGTTGCTGTGTAGTGTGGAGGTGTTGTCATGGCTGCTGTGTTGTATTGCTGTGGCTGTGTAGTGTGGAGGTGTTGTCATGGCTGCTGTGTTGTATTATATTGCTGTTGCTGTGTAGTGTGGAGGTGTTGTCATGGCTGCTGTGTTGTGTTGTGTTGCTGTTGCTGTGTAGTGTGGAGGTGTTGCCATGGCTGCCGTGTTGTATTGCTGTTGCTGTTTGCTGTGGCTAAGTGTCAACCAAGTCCAATCAAGTCATGACTGGAGGCATGGTGGACTTGCCTTCAGTGACTCGTGTGTGTGCGTGTGTGTGTGCGTGTGCGTGCGTGCGTGTGTGCTTGCATCTGTGTGTGTCGTGTGTCTGTGTGTGTGCGCGTGTGTACGTGCACTTGTGTGTGTGCACTTGTGTGTGTGTGCACTTGTGTGTGTGTGTGTGTGTGTGCACGCACGTGTGTGTGTGTGTGTGTGTGTGTGTGTGTGCCTGCATGAGGAGTGAAGTGCAGGCATGGCCATTTCAGTTGTGCATATCTGATGGACGTCTGCTTGTGTTAGTATTTCACACAGGAAACGTTCATTGGAAAAATGATTAATATATCTGCTCTCTTTCTTTCTCTCTTCACGAGTTCTTTCTCTTCCTTCCTTCCTTCATTCCTTTCTTTCTTTCTTTCTTTCTTTCTTTCTTTCTTCTTTCTGTCTTTCTTTCTTTCGTTTCTTTGTGTGTGTGTGTGTGTTCACAAATGATTCTGCTGCTCGGTAATGAGCCACTAATTCTTCTCCTCACTCTCTCCACCTCCTCTCTCCTCCTCTCCCCTCCTCTCCCTCTTCTCTCCTCCCCTCTTCTCTCCTCTCCTCTCCTCTCCTCTCCCCTCCTCTCCTCTCCTCCTCTTCTCTCCTCTCCTCCTCCCTCCTCTCCTCTCCTCTCCTCCCTCCTCTCCTCTCCTCTCCTCTCCTCTCTTCTCCTCTCCTCTCCTCTCCTCTCCTCTCCTCTTCTCTCCTCTCCTCTCCTCTTCTCTCCTCTCCTCTCCTCTCCTCCTCTTCTCCTCCCTCCTCTCCTCTCCTCCCTCCTCTTCTCTGCTCTCCTCTCCTCCTCTCCACCTCCTCTTCTCTTCTCCCCTCTTCTCTCCTCTCCTCTCCTCTCCTCTCCTCTCCTCTCCTCTCCTCTCCTCTCC
>CM050217.1:1730000-1732500 GCA_027475355.1 Coilia nasus | reverse complement strand
CACACACACATACACACACACATGTGCACACACACACACATGCACACACACACACACGCGCACACACACACATGCACACACACACACACGCGCACACACACACACACACACACACACACACACACACATACACACACACACACACACATACACACACACATGTGCACACACACACACATGCACACACACACGCGCGCACACACACATACAAACACACACACACACAAACACACACACACACATGCACACACACAATATACAGTAGTGAATGACGGACATTTCGGACCCGACCGCAGTGTGACCTGGCTGGATGGCAATGTATGAGTTTGGTGGTGGTGGGTAGGTGGACACACACACATACACACACACACACACACACACACACACACACACACACACACACACACACACACACACACACACAGCAGGCGGATGGTGCTGCATCATTATTTCAGTGAGTCATAATAAGGCGTGCTGGTGGCAGGCCCAGTGTCCTGATGGGAAACAGCCACCCTGTCAGAACACACACACACACACAGACACACACACAGACACACACACACACACACACACACACACACACACACACACACACACACACACACACACACACAGCAGCCGCCCCGTACTCCACTCGCCCCCCCTGGCCGCCTGCTCAGAGCATCGGGTGCCGATCGGGCCTCTAATTGGCTTATTGGTGAGCTTTATTAACGAGCGGCAGTGCGTAATTGGACATAATGCACGGCAGGGGGGTCTGTGCCGGCCGAGTGGGTAGGTCTGGTTTCGGTCCCATCTCCTCCACCAACACACCCCTCCCCTCCCCCCACTGCCCTCTCTCCCAGCAGAGCTAAGTGGGACGGCCGACTCTCCTTTACCGCCACCCCCACCACCACCCCTCTCTCCCAGCAGAGCTAAGTGGGACGGCCGACTCTCCTTTACCGCCACCCCCACCACCACCCCTCTCTCCCAGCAGAGCTAAGTGGGATGGCCGGCGATGATGCTACGGGTGCCAGATGTCCAGACCCCCTCCTGTCAGAAGGCATGGGCACGGCACTACGTTTGTGTGTGTAGCAAACACAATAAGCTCATTCAGACATGCGGCCAAATTAGTTTGTCTCCCGAGAGCAACTCAATAATGCTCCATTTACTGCCAGCCAGCTTCCTCTCCAGCGGACAGTGACTGCTCAGCTCGGCTTTATGTGTCTGTGATGCACACACACACACACGCACACAACACACAAACACACACACACACACACACACACACACACATGCACACACACACACATACAGACACACACACACACACACGCACACAACACACACACACACACACACGCACACACACACACACACACAAACACACACACACACACACACACATACAGACACACACGCACACACACACGCACACAACACACAAACACACGCACACACACACACACACACAACACACACACACTCACACACACACACATACAGACACGCACACACACACACACGCACACACACACACACACACACACATACAGACACACACACACACACACACACACACACACACACACACACACACACACACACACACACACACATGTGCCATGCACAAGCACAGATATGTGTGTGGCGGTGCTGTGTTTATGCTCAGGATTTCTTAATGCTGTTCTGGCCGTGCACTGAACACACAGCTCTCCCTGCTCTGTGTTCTAGCCGTGCACTGAACACACAGCTCTCCCTGCTCTGTGTTCTGGCCGTGCACTGAACACACCACTCTCCCTGCTCTGTGTTCTGGCCGTGCACTGAACACACAGCTCTCCCTGCTCTGTGTTCTAGCCGTGCACTGAACACACAGCTCTCCCTGCTCTGTGTTCTGGCCGTGCACTGAACACACAGCTCTCCCTGCTCTGTGTTCTAGCCGTGCACTGAACACACCACTCTCCCTGGTCTGTGTTCTAGCCGTGCACTGAACACACAGCTCTCCCTGCTCTGTGTTCTGGCCGTGCACTGAACACACAGCTCTCCCTGCTCTGTGTTCTGGCCGTGCACTGAACACACAGCTCTCCCTGCTCTGTGTTCTGGCCGTGCACTGAACACACAGCTCTCCCTGCTCTGTGTTCTGGCCGTGCACTGAACACACAGCTCTCCCTGGTCTGTGTTCTGGCCGTGCACTGAACACACAGCTCTCCCTGCTCTGTGTTCTAGCCGTGCACTGAACACACAGCTCTCCCTGCTCTGTGTTCTGGCCGTGCACTGAACACACCACTCTCCCTGCTCTGTGTTCTGGCCGTGCACTGAACACACAGCTCTCCCTGCTCTGTGTTCTAGCCGTGCACTGAACACACAGCTCTCCCTGCTCTGTGTTCTGGCCGTGCACTGAACACACAGCTCTCCCTGCTCTGTGTTCTAGCCGTGCACTGAACACACCACTCTCCCTGGTCTGTGTTCTAGCCGTGCACTGAACACACAGCTCTCCCTGCTCTGTGTTCTGGCCGTGCACTGA
>CM050217.1:1697500-1722500 GCA_027475355.1 Coilia nasus | reverse complement strand
ACATAACCCCCCCAACTCCCACAGACACACAACCCCCCTAACCCCCACAGACACATAACCCGCCTAACCCCTGCAGACACACAAACCCCCAACCTCAGCACCCCACCCCACCCACTCTTCCCCACTCCTGGACAGGAGCTCACAAAGGCTGGCCTTTCTAGGGCGTCACTGCTGGTGCTGGCCTGCCTGCCTGCCTGCCTGCCTGCCTGCCTGCCTGCCTGCCTATGGGGGCAGCAGCTTCTGTTCTCTGCCTATGGGGGCAGCAGCTTCTGCTCTCTGCCTATGGGGGCAGCAGCTCTTGCTCTGCCTATGGGGGCAGCGGGTGCTGCTCTCTGCAGGAGGGTAAATATTTACCAAGGGGACCTGGAGCTGGAGCTCTGGGCATCTATGCTGGTTGGGGTGTGTGTGTGTGTGTGGGTGTGTGCGTGTGTGTTGGGGTGGGGTTGGTTGTGGGATGGTGTGATGTGGGGTGAGGGCCCCCCTCACCCCCACGCAACCCACCCATACACACATACACACACACACATGCATGCACACACACACACAAGCACACCTACACTCACTCACGTACACACACACACACACACGTACACACACACACACACACACACACACGTACACACACACGCACACACACACACACACACACAAGCACACCTACACTCACTCACGTACACACACACACACACACACACGTACACACACACACACACACGTACACACACACACACACACACAGACACACACAAGCACACCTACACTCACTCACGTACACACACACACACACACACACACACACACACACACACACACGTACACACACACGCACACACACACACACACACACACAAGCACACCTACACTCACTCACGTACACACACACACACACACACACACACACACACACACACACACACACACAAGCACACCTACACTCACTCACGTACACACACACACACACACACACACACACACACACACACACACACACACACACACACACACACACACACACCTGTACAGTGGCAGTGGCAGTGTTGATGGTGGCAGAGGGGGCTGCTTTTCTGCTGTTGTAAGCAGCACTGGAGTTTGTGTTCCTTGCTCTGCTTCCTGCTCAGGCAGCAGCCCAGGGGCCGTGCACACTCTATGGGACGTGTGTGTGTTTGTGTGTGTGTGTGAGTGTGTGTCTGTGTGTGAGTATGTGCGTGTGTGTGTCTGTGTGTGTGCGGGCTTGCAGGCGTGTGTGTATGTGTCTTTGTGTGTATGTGTGTGTGTGTGTGTGTGTGTGTGTGTGTGTGTGTGTGTGTGTGTGTGTGTGTGTGTGTGTATGTGTATGTGTGTGCATGCGTGTGTGTATGTGTATGTGTATGTGTGTGCAAGCATGCGTGTGTGTGGGTGGGTGAAACAAGACTTATGAGGCCTCACACCTGTCCAGGTGAGCTGCTCCAACAAAGGGCCGCTATACTCTGCGGGGCCCGGGGCCAGGTGCTCATGTGGGAGTCTACGGAGGGCAGACCTGCAGAACAGGCTCCCAGCACAGGCTCCCACAGGCTCCCACAGGCTCCCAGCACAGGCTCCCACAGGCTCCCAGCACAGGTCCCCCACTGGTGTGGCCCCCACAGGACTGCAGAACAGGCTCCCACAGGTGTAGCTCACAGCACAGGCTCCCACAGGTGTAGCTCACAGCACAAGGACCCCACAGGCTCCCAGCACAGGCTCCCACAAGTGTAGCTCACAGCACAAGGACCCCCACTGGTGTGGCCCCCACAGGACTGCAGAACAGCCTCCCAGCACAGGTGTGGCCCTATCAGACAAGGGAAACAGAATGAGAGAGACAGAGAGGGAGATGGAGAAAGAGGGAGAAAGTGGGAAGAACCAGGAGAAAAAGAGAAAGAGAGATGGCAAAAGAGAGAGACAGACTGAGAGAGAAAGAGAGAGAGAGAGGGAAAGAGATTGAATAATAATTACTCGTATCTTTTGATGTATTCTATGTTTTTATACTCTGTCTGTGTGGCTGTACAGTTGCTATCTGAAAGGTCATGCCAATACAAATTGAATTGAATTGAAGCGACGCGAAAGCGGCTGAGATGGTCGTGGGATAGAGGGCGACTGTAATGTGAGTGTGTGGAGTTGTTAAAGCCTGGTATCAGTGAAGCAGGAGCGAGAGCTCGACTGCCTCCTCACCACACGCTGGCCGCCATCTCTCCAGACGCCTGTCAGCAGCAGTTTAGCCGGCTGATAACGGAGGCGACTGGAATGTTGCTCTTGGCAGCGAACATGGCCTCCTCGAGTGCCCCCCCTTCTTCCTTTCTACCGCTCGCACTCTCTCTCTCTCTGTCTCTCTCTCTTTCTCTCTGTGTCTCTCTCTGTCTCGCACTCACTCTCTCTCACTCTTTCTCTCTCTCTCTGTCCCTCTCTCTCTGTCTCGCACTCTCTCTCTCTCTCTCTGTCCCTCTCTCTCTGTTTCCCTCTCTCTCTGTCACTCTCCTTCTCTCTCTCTTTCTCTGTGTTTCCCTCACACACTCCCGGTCTCTCTCTCCCTTTCTCTCTGTCTCTCTCTTTCTCTTTCTCTGTCTCTCCCTCTGTCTGTCTCTCTTTCTCGTGCTCACTTGCTCTCTCTGTGCATCTCTCTTTCGCTCTCCTGAGGTAGCATCCACTGCAGATGTCTTGAGGTTTGCAAAGTGAAGCAGGAGATACCCAGCATTCCAGTCTCTGCCCATCGCTGGTGACGCCTTCCCACTTTTGTTTTGTGTCTTCAGGCCGGAGGATGGGAATTTGGGTGGGGTGAGGTGCCAGCCACCTCTCTGACTCTCTTAACTTGAAGCGCTGATGAACAGGAGAGATGACGAAGACGAGGGGGGAGAGATGAGAACATTACAAAAGAAATGACAAGATCTTAGACAATATGCAGAACTCTTGCATGTCAGTTATACAATTTTTTAGGAAAAAACTAATACATAATGAATAAAAAATTGTACAATATGTCATTTTTATAATCCAAGATATCTGTATTTAAAATGTGGCCAGTGTTTGTCGCCCACATGTAATTTGCTGAAATCAAAAAGATCAGTCATGTTGCTGTATGGGAGCACATCTGTGGCATCAACATCTGCAGTGGCCAAGGTCCCAGCATCTGCAGTGGCCAAGGTCCCAACATCTGCAGTGACCAAGGTCCCAACATCTGTCTGTGGCCAAGGTCCCAGCATCTGCAGTGACCAAGGTCCCAACATCTGCAGTGGCCAAGGTCCCAACATCTGTCTGTGGCCAAGGTCCCAGCATCTGCATTGACCAAGGTCCCAACATCTGTCTGTGGCCAAGGTCCCAGCATCTGCAGTGACCAAGGTCCCAACATCTGTCTGTGGCCAAGGTCGCAACATCTGCAGTGGCCAAGGTCCCAACATCTGCAGTGACCAAGGTCGCAACATCTGCAGTGGCCAAGGTCCCAGTATCTGCAGTGGCCAAGGTCCCAACATCTGCAGTGGCCAAGGTCCCAGCATCTGTCTGTGGCCAAGGTCCCAGTATCTGCAGTGACCAAGGTCCCAGTATCTGTCTGTGGCCAAGGTCCCAGTATCTGCAGTGGCCAAGGTCCCAGTATCTGTCTGTGGCCAAGGTCCCAACATCTGCAGTGGCCAAGGTCCCAGCATCTGTCTGTGGCCAAGGTCCCAGTATCTGCAGTGACCAAGGTCCCAGCATCTGCAGTGACCAAGGTCGCCTGTTTAAAGGTGCTCATCTCAACTGCCCTTGCCTCCCAGTGCTCCCTGATGCATGCCTGCTGTCGTAAGAGCAGCTTCCTGGAAAAATCGATGGAAACCTGTTGCCTTAAAGGATTTAAGTAATTGTGACTACTCTATTTCAAATTATGTGTAGATGTAAGTAAACATAACTTCAAATAAAATAGTTACATTTACTTAAATCCTTTTTTACAGTGCACACAGCTGCAGGCTGAGTTGCTTAAACATATCTATACTATTCTATTGATCAACATTAGGTCCCATTCTCCTTATGCTTTTTCAAAACTGTTAAGCGTACTCTTAATTTGGTCTTAATTGAGAGTGTTCTGTGTATTGAGTTTAAGCTTTAAATATGAGACTGTGCTGTACGGGTATACTAACAGAGCCATGGTCAGTGGATTCTCTTCCCAGCATGCTGCTTGGGGTCTGCAGAAAATCAATAAATATGTCTGTCCACTATGGTTTCAGCGTTAGCATGCACACTCACACAAGAAACTATTTCCATTTTACAAGCGCTCCCAAACGTCCGTGCCCGTGCATGTGTTGATATTAGTGTGAGAAACATGGAATGTGTGTTCCGGGCAACTGCAGGAAACACTGGCCCAGTTGTGCCAACCTCAGTGCTTCTCAGAGACTCACTCTCGGTTGATGACAGCTTGTTTAGATCTACTGCGATGGGTTTGCAATAGCCCATCAAGCTGAGAGCTTTTCTGTGGAGGATATGTGCATGTCTATAAATAAACACGTGTAGTATGTATGTACACATGACACACAGATGCATTTACATGTACTGTGTATATATATATAGTTTCACCTCAGTAGTCTTGTAAACTGGTTACAAACCATTTATAACAACTGCATCCTCACTGTGAGGTCGTTTTGTACAAAACCCAGTTAGGCAGTTTAATGAGTGTGGCTTTGATTGTTGGTAACTGTCATCAGGTAATGGAGTGATTTCTTTTCTCTCATGAAGTATCTGTAAGTGGCACATGTAATTCTTTGCTCTGATGTTGGACTTAATGTAGCCTCACCATAACACTCAACCTTGGCATTATTCAAGTATATTAATTCACATTTCTAATGTCCTTGTGTAGGCCCCGCTAACAGGAGTGTAGGGCACGTGGGGCTGATCACCCCCACCTTCGGGGGGAACAAGAACAGCACCCCCATGGGCCCTGTCATGGACCGGCCCGTCCCTCAGCCACACCCCAAGGACGAAGACTCCCTGGTGCAGAGGGCGGAGCACTTCCCCGCCGGCACCCGCACACCTGTGTGCGCCCACTGTGACAAAGTCATCAGGTCAGACTCCTAAATGTGCATGAGGGTTACAATTTGGTTGTGGTTTGGTTGTTTAGGTCTTAGGTGAGTGTTCATTCCAATATGGCCACCCAAGGGTGGGACTTAACAAATGTAGGCTCGTCCGGGATTAGCTGCATACAGTGAGTATGTACAGTGTAGACTATCAATATTACATTACATTACATTACTGACGCTCTTATCCAGAGCGACTTACAGATATTTACAGGGTTTCAGTTACAGTCCCTGGAGCAGTGTGGGTTTAGATGCCTTGCTCAAGGGCATCTCAACCATGGGTAGGGCAGGATTCGAACCGGCAACCTTCCGATTGCAAGACCAACTCCCTAACCACTAGGCCACAGCTGCCCCGATCAATAATAAGATGTAGTGATGACATACATTTTCAGTAATGTTTGTGCAGCACTCACTGCAACCACACACTTGGAATAGCAAACCAAAGCTGAGAAAACAAAAGTGAACACTAGGGTAAGGACCGGGCTCGGTCGGTATGCAGTATTAGCTGGAGAGGTCTTCAATGAAAACAACGTAGTGTGTGTTTCACCGTCTCTTTCTCTTGTGCTCTACTTGACGCCTGGATGCTCTCGAGTTCTAGTCCCTCCTTCATGCTCCGTTGCTCCAACCAATCCTCCTAATGTTTTCCTCTTTAGTAATTTCCCCATTGTGTCAAAAATCGCTTAATCCCTGTGCTATGCTGCTCTTTACAAAGCATTCATCCAGAGGATGTCTTATCAAAGCCTGTTCAATCACCGGTATGGAGGAGGCGAGAGGAAGAGATGGATCAGAGTCCTGGATGATAAGAGTCTGGTTCTCCCCCCCACCTCTTTGGAGGTGTAAGGTTCATACTTTAATTTGCAGAGTTAGGACTGATGAATATATCATGACAGCCAGCAGAGGAGGATGGCATGCCGGGCCTCTCTCTGTGCGTAATTACAGTTCATGGCCTCTGCTGGATCATTATTGCCACGCTGCTCGGGCCCTGCTCGGATACCCGCCTGCTTTGTACGCCCCGAGTGTTGGTTTCACTGCGCCCCGCGGATAGGGTGGCAGACACCATCTCGTGCCAAGCAGTGTCGGTGACATCCTAGTTTAGGATGACCATTGTTTGCATTAAATATCCCTGTGTTGTTTTCCCACTTAAGCTAATCATCCCATTTGTGAAGGGCTGCTGGCTGACTAGCCGTACGGATGCTGGTTTACAGCTGTAGCTATTGTGCTGCTTCCACTGGTGCTCTGCCAGGGAAACCGGTTCATAGCTGAAATATCAAACCACCTGTGCATGTAGGCCGGGAATATAGACTTAATTAGCCTGGTCAGTTATTATTATTATTATTATTATTACAATTATTTGATCGCGAGCCCCTGTAGTGATGTGTGTAAAATCTGTCTACTATCTTTTAGATTTTAATTCCTTTTCTTTAATTAATATGTCAAACAAAACAAAAAGACCATTTGTGGTGTAAGCTATAATATGATTTATTGGTTGTTTTACTGTCATTATAGGTGTTAGGAAAAAGTATATGATAGATAAAAAGTATATGATTGTGAAAAGCATCTACCAAATACTGTAACTGTAACTGTGATATTGGTTATAGCTTCACCTCAGTATTATGCAGATGTTATGACCGTATGTATGTATTTCAGCATGGTGTTACTTGTGTAAACTGCTGTAAACACACAGTGCTGTCTGTTATTTGTCCACACAGAGGCCCCTTCCTGGTGGCGATGGGGAAGGCGTGGCACCCCGAGGAGTTCAACTGCGCCCACTGCCGCACCTCTCTGGCCGACATCGGCTTCGTGGAGGAGCAGGGCTGCGTGTACTGCGAGCACTGCTACGAGGAGTTCTTCGCCCCGACCTGCGGACGCTGCCAGGGCAAGATCCTGGGGGTGAGTCGAGACTCGAGGCGTGGACGATTGGGGATATATCCTCCCAGAGTCGAGACTCGAGGCGTGGATGACTGGGCATATATCCTCCCAGAGTCGAGACTCGAGGCGTGGACGATTGGCCATATATCCTCCCAGAGTCGAGACTCGAGGCGTGGACGATTGGGCATATATCCTCCCAGAGTCGAGACTCGAGGCGTGGATGACTGGGCATATATCCTCCCTGAGAATTGCCATGAGTTTTAGCATCTTAGCTCAATGCACTTGTAGCATAAATACAGTGCTTTCCAAGACTTCCAGCGCACTTTAGAATGTGTTTTTGTGCAGTGTGCATTATCATCAAGCCAATTGTGGATATATCATCCCTCAGAATGTCCATGACCTTTAGCATCTTAGCTTACCACACTTACACTTTGTTTGCTGCATAAATACCGTGCTTTCCAAGGCTTCCAGCGCACTTTAGAATTTGTGTTTGTGTAGTGTGTATTACCCATCAGGCAACCATTATGGCCCAGCGCTCGAGCACCAGCTTGAGGTGGAGATTGTGGAAATTAAAGGTCTCATTGCATCGTTTTTTCATTCTTTTTGCAGTGGTTTCTAGCATTAATGAATGCCCTGCAAGCTGGTTTTAGTGAAAAAACCTTTAGTGCTCCTGTTACAGGCTGTTCCTGTTTGGTGGAGGAGATGGAGCAGGCTATGCTATTCACAGGCTACCTATATTTTGCTAAGTGAATGTGTGCTGCAACGAGACTCCTCTGGTAATGGCTTTTTCCATTTAACAAACTTACGTCACTTTGTCAGTCTTATCCTTATTCGCTCGTTTTTCTGCCTGTTTTCTTTCATTGACTAATGGAGGCAGTCGGGGTAAAAGAACATTTTCACATGCAGCATGCATATGCAACTCAGAGTGACCTGTCGTATTTCAAAAAGAGCAATACTAAACGGTTTCTCACGGAATGAGACCTTTAATTCAATTTACCCACATGGATGACTAGGGGCACAGAATGAGGTAAGCGAGGTTGGAAACTAACACTTCACTTCACTAACTTCTTCACTTTAGCTGGGTCCTCATGAATGTGAACTTTGCTTGTCAGCACAGTGTTGTTGGTGTCACACTTGCACTGGCCTGGCCAATCAGAAGCAGTGGCCTGTGGACCCTTTGCATACGGACCAATGACTGTATAACAGATGGACTCCACCACTTAACAGAAGGATGATATCATACTGAAAAAAGCCACAAACACTTTAGGAAGTGCTTCGTATAACTATGAAACAGCACCTTTGGCCCAGTGGAAACATTTTTACACATCAGAGTGTAACAGCTAACAGTCAAATTACACAACAGCGTAACCTGAGCATGTAGTACATATTCCACAGCTTCTCTCTCTTCCCAGGACTTTAGCGCCCCAGCCGTCTGAATATTAGCATTCCTTGTAGCCTTTCTTTCCACGTGTGCGTGTCCTAATCCCTCATGCTCTCTGGAGTTCTGCTCTCATTCCTGAGGGCCGCCCGTCACTGGGGCGTGGTGCCTTCTCACAGCTGAACTGTGGGAAATGCGCCTCAGCTCCTAATCTGTGTCATGTGGCGTGTTAAGGAGAGGAGGAGAAGAGTAGGGGAAAGCTGTGCTGCTGCGTAAAATGTGTCAGAATTAGCACTCGCCTTAGTGGAGTGGGGGTGGGGTGGGGGTGGGGAGGATGCACAACACACAGACACACACACACACACAGGCACTCACACACACACACACAGGCACTCACACACTCAACAGGACAGACAGACACACAATTACAAACACATACAAACACACACACATACACACACGCCTACACACACACATACACACACGCCTGCACACACGCACATACACACATGCATGCATGCCTGCAAACACACATGCAAACACAACTACACACAGACACTCTCTCTCTCTCACACACACACACATGCACAGGTACCTGAACACACATACACACTAAACTGATTTTATTAGCGGGGTTTGTTAACTGTTCAAGGTAGACTGACGATTTATTTTCCCTACTCTAATGAGTGAGCTTTGGGAACTGATAGTGAACCAGGCCATGGTTCACCTGCTCTCGCCAACCTGCCCTGTCTCCCTTCCGCATCCAATCATAGACAAACCTGTCTGTCTGATGTCACCCCCCCACCCACCCACACCCACACAAACACCCACCCCACCCCCATACCCATACCCATACCTGCTCTGGCCACCCTGCCCTGTCTCCCTCTGCGTCCAATCAGACACAAACCTCTCTGTCTGATGTCATCTCCCCCCCCCCCCCCACCCACACACCCCACCCCCATACCCATACCTGCTCTGGCCAACCTGCCCTGTCTCCCTCCGCATCCAATCATAGACAAACCTGTCTGTCTGATGTCACCCCCCTTCCAGGAGGTGATCAATGCCCTGAAGCAGAGCTGGCATGTGTCTCATGTGTCCTTCTGATGCCCCCCCCCCCCTCAACCCCCCCTCCAGGGGGTGATCAATGCCCTAAAGCAGAGCTGGCATGTGTCTCATGTGTGTTTCTGATGCCACCCCCCCCCCCCCCCCCAGGAGGTGATCAGTGCCCTGAAGCAGAGCTGGCATGTGTCCTGCTTCCTGTGTGCGTCCTGCCAGCAGCCCATCCGCAGCAACACCTTCCACCTGGAGGACGGAGAGCCCTACTGCGAGAGGGGTGAGACACGCCATTTATTCACCCTCGCATTCTTGCTATCTCCGATACACACACACATACATGTGCAGACGCACAGACACACACACCCCTAGACATGGACACACACACACACACACACACACACACACACACAGGCACTTACCTCAGTCAGCACAGAATACCTCACACAACATCCATTCAGGTAGATGAGGGAAGAAAAGCTGCCCTTCACTTCCGTCAGGGAGGTGAGCAGAAGCAGCGGCCAGCGGCAGTGAGTGCTGACAGCACAGTGACGGGCATTACCTCATTCAGTCAATACCCTGCCCGCTAAATACACACGCACACACACACACACACACACACACACACACACACACAGATACACACCTAACGCACACACAGATACACACCTAACACACACCTCACACACACACACACACACACACACACACAGATACACACCTAACGCACACACAGATACACACCTAACACACACACACACATACACCTCACACACACACACACACAATCACCTCACACACACACACACACACACACACACACCTCACACACACAGCAGTGTGAGCATAAGCAGTGATGTAACTGCCATGTAGAGAAAAAAACATGTAAAATTGTGTAAAGTGTTGTGTTTATTTAATGCTCCACTAACTGCATTCAATATGCCTGACCACCCCCCCTCCCCACACACACACACATTCACACACACACAGACTATTACAACCTGTTTGGGACCAGCTGCCATGGCTGTGATTTTCCTATCGAGGCAGGGGACAAATTCCTGGAGGCCCTGGGCTTCACATGGCACGACACCTGCTTTGTGTGTGCGGTAAGTATCACTGCCGGGTCTGTGTGTGTGTGTGTGTGTGTGTGTGTGAGCTCATGCATATATGCACAAGGCAGGCACACACCTAATAAACAGAGACGTGTGTTAACGGTTTCGCCTGCGTGTATTTTCATTGTGTTTATTTTGTCCATGCCACGCCGGTGCCCCACAAACACATCCGTTTAAGACATGCACGTAAGAGAATGTGCCTTTTTTACCAACAGACTGTGCCCTGACACCGTTTGCTTTTGGATATTTGGAGATGTTTTGCCAGGTTCACATTCCCCCTGCGTAGGGGTGTGTGAGGCTGTTTTTGTGTGAAGGCTCTTTGTGATTCCTAATGGCACCTCCGTGTTGTGTTGTAGGTATGCTGCACCAGCCTCGAGAGTCAGACTTTCTTCTCCAGGAAGGACAAGCTCTTGTGCAAGAAGCACGCCCACACTGTCAAAATATGAGACTCCACCTGAAGAGCTGCAGAGCACCAGAGGGAGAGACACGGAGATTGCATTTTTCTTTTTCAGTGTGAAAGGGAGAACCTTTTAATATAATGGACAGAAACCTGGATCATCTATCTTTTTTTTCCCCTCCACACTAAATGTGAGGCTGTGTTTGTGAAATACCTTGTAAATGGAGAATCCAGACTACACCAAAATAAAGCTAAATGGAAGAAGCCAAGGGTTAAAGTTCAAGTTTTTCAAACTGACTCTAGCCACAGTTTATCTAGCACAGCAGTGCAAACATTTTTATAAGTGAAAAAAAGAGTTTTTGTCTATCAGCTGGCGTGGATAGTTTCGCCAGGGTTTGTTTCCATTCTTCTCCCAAATAATGAAATAACAGAATCTCATGATAATGTGCCGCCTCTCTTCTCCCCCTCTACGTGAATGGCATTCTTTATAACAAGAGAAAGCTTTTTTTCTCTCTCTCCTTTCCTTGAGCGCAGAGGTCAAAGCTGGGCTGCGTCGCCGTGCTGGAAGTACATCTGTTGCTACACCTCCTCAGTGTGCCCGATGAATGGAGCTGTTGTGTGGCGTAACAGCGTTAAACGACGATGCGGGTCGGGTCACATGTGTGCCACGCACTTCAGATGTGTGCTAATATCCCAAATCCCTCTCTTTTGCCTCCTAAACTCTTCATTCCAGCTTAACTTCTTGCTCAGTTATTTTTTACGCATCAGAGTGTGCCTGAAAATGACCATGACAGTAATGACCATGTATTATGTAAAAAGTGTTGGAACACTTGGAAGATATTGACGTGCATTAAAGAGGTTGAAATAAATATAATCGAGGCCATATTGACTCACAGTTAGCATCAGGTGTTTTCCAAAGGTCTCTATCCATGTCATTGTACCACATTTTGGTTTCGTTGAAAAGAGATAGTATGACATACAATGAATGTGAGAAATGTAATATTATTTAATTGTCATGTGACATCTTTTTTTCTTTTTTTTCTGCTTTTTGTTGTCTGTCTAACAGAGAGAAAGACACCAGAGAAAGACATGTGCAACACTCACACAATTTATTGACATACCAGATTATAAGACTTGTATGGCTTAATTTGCTTTTATTATGTGAGTAAGGGGAGAGGGATTATTTTCTCTTCTTCTCTACAGAATGTATTGCCATAAACTGATGAAAGTTCTGTGATTACCTTTAAGATCATATTGTATTTCATATTGCCAAAAGAATAAAAGAAAACATTGTGACTAGTCTTATTTAACATTTTTTCAATCCTCATAACGGTTTTTTTTTTAATTCGAAGCTGAATTAATAAACAGATGCTAAAGGTTGCTTGTGCATACTGTAGACAGCAAACACATTCACAGCTGTTCCGAGTGTCCCACCGTGCATCAATAGATTTATTGTATGCGTCCCTACATGTAGGCTTCTCTCATAGTACCGCAGCTGCCGGCTGGGCTGGTCGTCTGAGGCTACAGTTTCTCTTGTAGTCTCACTTAGTGATTACTAGTACAATGTAGATTAATAAAATCATCATAGCACACATAGCTGACTATGCTCTGGTAAGCTCTTTGTTACTGTGCACACCCCTGTGTAGTCCTGCACGTATGCACCGTGTCAACACAATTCACCAAGAGATAACATGCAGAACCAAAGCACCAAGATTCGTTCATACAAGACTCGGTTGTCAGTGCCTTAGACTCAAGAAACAGCCAACACTGTTAGGTCATGCATTCTGCATTTGCACAAATGTATTCCTCTCCCGACGCCTAGCATCCCACGTAAATACAGTACAATCACATGAAATATTCTACACACTCTTAAATATTTTCATACAGATTATTTCAATCGTTTCAACAGTATTTAAGCGCCTACGACTGGTTTATGACGACCCAAAGGATTATGGCATTGGCTGCCAGTGTTCTTCAAGTAATCAAGATCTCAACAGGGAGTAGCAACTGTGTTTGACAGAATAGAAAAGAGAACTAGATGTGCATTTCTAAGTACAATAATTACAAGTGCAATGCATGGTAGCCTATAGCATGACAGCAGCATAATGACATTTTATTCAGATAATGACCTCTACAAGAGTCAGACGTTTTGAACTATGTCTAGTCAAGACACATTTACATTGGTATGCAATTGCAGCAATGCGGTTGCAGGTGTCTGGTGAGATGTTTTGCCTTTACACATCATGAGATGTTCTTGTGCAACAAGGTGGTCAGGTAATAAACTTTTTTTCTGGCATTACGCAGGCGCAGGATCCAAAGCAAAGGGAGTGGTGTTTTAAGAATGTGACTGTGCCACCCCCCGTGTCAATTGGGCCGCCAATCTAGAAGTGTTATGGGCCAGCCAGCCCGTTAAACGTGCGTTTAAATAAACTTGTTGGCGTAAATAGCACGTCGGCCCAGCGGGAAACTGCCCGGTACGCCCCAGATGGCCAGTCCGCCTCTGCGTCCAGTCAACCAGCGTTGCTTGCTGCCTTTGTAGGCTACTCACCTGACCCCGCAGGTGAGCACGATGGCCGCCATGGCGTAACGGTAGTAAAATTACACACCGGGACATTGGGTGACGGGGTCGGGACCTGTGCAGCAGGTCTCAATGAGACATTCACTCCTGTCACAATAGTCACTTTCTCTCTGTGCCGCGGCCCCGTGAAAGGCCTGTCTATGCTCCGCAGCTGGAGAGGCAGAGGGAGAGGTAGGCACATAAGGGCCGAGTCTCTTTCAGTTGCCATTTCAGAGTTTTTTCAGACATTCCTCTGTCCTGAACTTGTCTTATTTACTTAAAACTTAATAGCATTTCAGCATGGAACAGGGGGTGAATTTGTATCATTCTGAGAATATTAACAGGTCCAGTTTCAAATCAACAAATAATGCGATGCCTTGTATCACTTTGTACAATATGATGATGAAGATGAAAAACATTCAACATTGGCGTGTAGCAAGTGGCAGTTAATGATACTGGAGGTTCCTGTTTAAGTGGGCAGAGGGCTAGGTGGGGTGTGGTAGGTGGGGTTGGCTGAGGTAACACCCCATCCTGTTTAAGAGGGTAGATGGCTAGGTGGGGTGTGGTAGGTGGGGTTGTTTGAGGTAACCCCCCATGGGTGTGAAGATTTGCCCTGGCTGCGCAGGTGGCTTGCTCAGGTAACAAGAGAGTGGCGGCAGAATGTCCTTTCGTCCCGCCGGTTCTAGTTCAGCTGGGACAAGGGTAGGTGCAGGGTTAGGTGAGACATTTTAGACTATTAAGTTTGGTATAAGTTGTTTTCTGACATGCATTATAGCCTTTGTGTGTTTTATCTGCACAGAATAAGTTATTAGTGAATGACAGCCTATTTTAGTTGTTTATTTTAAAAGCCAGTCCTCAACATTTCAACATTCTACATTCAAACACACAGTATCCTACATCAGGTAGTTGTTTTGTCCATGTACGCTGTTTTCAGGAGCAACTGCAGCTCCTCAAGACGTCAGTAGTTGGAGCTACGGATCATTTTGCCTCTGAAGACAAAATAGCGATACTTGGAAGGAACGGAACGGGGGCAGACCAGAGACGTTGTTGACTTACAAAAAGACCGCAACTTGTCTCTGTCCGCGTGGCTGCAATAAGACGGTAAAGTTCAAACCCCTGAGGTATCCAAGAGGCACGAAGAGGTTCGTCTGCGGAAGGTGAGCAGAACTGTGAGTCATGCTTTCTAAAGGTGAAAACGTAGTCAAATGGATGCACGAGCCATCGCGGAGGCTACTTATTCAAAAAGTGGAGACCACAGTCAGTTAAATCAGATACACTGGTTGTTGAACATGAACCTACCGCCTTGTGTTTTCGAGCGTTCTTGGCGTTTGTAGTAAAAGGAATTCGTCTTAAATGATTTCTTTTTGCTGCGGGAAAGTAGCTGGGAGACCTGCAAAAAGGCGTCTATTTCGCCTGCATCACCTGATTGTGTAGGTTATTGAGACAACACAGAAGTTGCATGGTGTTACAACTCAGATGTTTTGTTTTACTCGTTTTTATCAGCTTTTGCATAACTTAAACTTTCTAAACGAAACTGCTACATAATTATATTGTCAAACAGATTTATCAGTTAACGTCTGAGTTTATAGATGCTCCACAACAGGCAATAATGCTCAAACATGCCAACTAAATGTGTTACCAAAGCTGATAAATAAATGACAATTTTAGTGCCTTATTTTAGTAGTGCCTTATTTTAGTTATTTTAGTGCCTAATTTTAGTATGTCGTAAGTTTATCTCTAAAAGTGAAGAGAGTCTACAGACCTTGTTTAAAGATTTAATGAAGAGCTTCAGAAATGCAAATCAGATCAGTCAAATTCACAATCAAATTAGGATGTCACAATAAGGATGTGCATAGAGATGATGAATTCATATTATTGTTTTGATCAGACAAAGTTTGAACCTGTCCAGTGCAGCATCTAGAAATTGTATGGGACCCTGATGGTGCAATATGGCATTATTTTTCATCCAGGGCAGATTTGGCATGCCGATGTTTTGGAGCCAACAGTGAATGTATTCCATAGGCATGCACTGATAGCAGTAATGGTCTCCACTATGATGAATGTGTTTCATTGAGTCAGGCATGTAGGTAATGCTTTGTTTGGCTTTTGTCTAAATATGGGAGCACTGTCCTTTTCTGGGTGCAAAGAAGGAGAACTGAAAGTAAATTAGGCATCTCCCACAGTCCAGTCCAGACCTGGCTGCCCCCTCTTGCGTCTGGTAACCAGGTCCAGCTGTCTGTCAGTGCGGGTTATGACGAGCGTATGTCTGAGTGTGTGTGTGTGTGTGTGTGTGTGAGAGAGAGAGACCATATGGCATTATGTGTCCAATTCTTACCTCACCTCCACTCCCTGTGCCTCTGCATCAGCCTGGGACCGGGCAGGAAAGGAGTCAGCAAATGCCAATGCGATCAAAAGCAAGTAAAGGAGCAGATGTGTGTGTGTGTGTGTGTGAGTGTGTGTGTATGTGTGTGTGTATGTGTGTGTGTGTCTGTGTGTGTGTGTGTGTGTGTGCATGAGTGTATGTGTATATGTGCGTATGTTTGTGTGTGTGTGCGTATTTTTGTGTGTGTGTGTGTATCTGTGTGTGCGTGAGTGTGTGTGCGTGAGTGTGTGTATGTGAGTGTGTGTGTATGTGTGTGTGTGTGTGTGTTCTGTGTGTGTGAGTGTGTGTGCATGAGTGTATGTGTATATGTGCGTATGTTTGTGTGTGTGTGCGTATGTTTGTGTGTGTGTGTGTATCTGCGTGTGCGTGAGTGTGTGTGCGAGTGTGTGTGTATGTGTGTGGGTGTGTGTATCTGTGTGTGTGTGTGAGTGTGTGTGTGCATGAGTGTATGTGTATATATGCATATGTTTGTGTGTGTGTGCGTATGTTTGTGTGTGTGTGTGTATCTGTGTGTGCGTGAGTGTGTGTGCGTGAGTGTGTGTATGTGTGTGTGTGTATCTGTGTGTGCGTGAGTGTGTGTATGTGAGTGTGTGTGCGTGAGTGTGTGTATGTGTGTGGGTGTGTGTATCTGTATCTGTGTGTGTGTGTGTATGTGTGTGCGTGAGTGTGTGTGCGTGAGTGTGTGTATGTGAGTGTGTGTGTATGTGTGTGGGTGTGTGTATCTGTATCTGTGTGTTTGTGTGTGTGTGTGTGTGTATGAGAGAGATTATCTGTGTGTATGTGAGAGTAAGTGTGGGGACTGAGCCAGTTGTGTGTGCTGTGCTGTGTGCACTTGCGCTAATTTATGTAGGCTACAAGCTGAAGCCGTCCGTGTTGTCATGTCTGATCGCCTCACACAATAGGTTTGGGCCGTTTTTATAGCGTGCAAAGCCGACGGCTCGGTGTTGTGTCTGCAGAAGTAGGTTAATGGTCGTTTTCATATCACCGCCGCCGCGCACAAAGACAGATGCATTTGATCCAGCAGCAAGGTGTTACCTTGTTCCAGATAGCGAGCCAGGTCCAGTGTGTCTGCTGCTCTTTTGTTCAGCTTTTATTTGTTCGCTAAGCCTTTGTGTCGCGCCCCTGGGACCGCTCCCAATGCTGGCGCTACCACGCAGCCTGCCCACCCGGCCCTTGGCACCCTCTCTGTGGTCGCCCTTCATTCACTACTCAGCCCCTGAATCAAGAAAAGAACGGCCTTTTCCTATTATAACCAGGCATGTATCTGGATCACATATGCCATTTGATATTGTATATAGAATCCCACTGATAGCCTGAAAATAATGGCCTGACACCTTTAGACCCGCCTTAGGACAACAATGATCCTTTGCTGGCCGTGTCGTATGAATCAGAAAAACAAAAAAAGGGTCAACACTGTCTGTCACAGGTGTGTAATGTGCATGTGCATTAATTTGGCTTAGTTGCAGACGACAATGTGGGAAATATGCATATAACTACAACAACAGCAACAAAGTCAAAGGTGGTGGTCCATGGAAATTGTAAATTACAGTGTGGTACAATTGTAACGGGCGGGACTTGCACAAACTCAAGTTGACATGATCAGCTTGATATCAGTGAGCTGGGAACAAAACACTACGCCTTGAATATTGTGTTTGTGTTGTGTAATGTCCAGTGGTTAGGCTTAACTAACGCATTGTGTTTGTGTTGTGTGATGTTCAGTGGTTAGGCTTAACTAACGCATTGTGTTTGTGTTGTGTGATGTTCAGTGGTTAGGCTTAACTAACGCATTGTGTTTGTGTTGTGTGATGTTCAGTGGTTAGGCTTAACTAACGCATTGTGTTGTGTGATGTTCAGTGGTTAGGCTTAACTAACGCATCGTGTTTGTGTTGTGTAATGTTCAGTGGTTAGGCTTAACTAACGCATTGTGTTTGTGTTGTGTGATGTTCAGTGGTTAGGCTTAACTAACGCATTGTGTTTGTGTTGTGTGATGTTCAGTGGTTAGGCTTAACTAACGCTTTGTGTTTGTGTTGTGTGATGTTCAGTGGTTAGGCTTAACTAACGCATTGTGTTTGTGTTGTGTGATGTTCAGTGGTTAGGCTTAACTAACGCTTTGTGTTTGTGTTGTGTGATGTTCAGTGGTTAGGCTTAACTAACGCATCGTGTTTGTGTTGTGTGATGTTCAGTGGTTAGGCTTAACTAACGCAACAGATTTGCTGCCACTCCTTTTTTCACCAACCCCCACAAAGGAAGATGGCCATGAATGACATTAAATGGAATGCCAAAAAATAACTGCCTTAACTGCCGTACGCAGCCATCTTATCAGATTCAGAACTTGATAAGAGTAGAGGCAATAAAAATACCCAAATGATTTAATGATTTGGAAGTGAAACTCGTTTACATGCAAATTGCCAATGTCTATGACTTACACACAGTTTTAGCATCAGTGTTCCTCATTGAAGCTCCAGAATTCAGCTTTGTGGTTTTAATCGCGGAAAATATCACCTCTGACTGTAAGCCACTTTGTTTATACTTTGCCAACTGTGCGGTTCTTAAATTTCCCCGTTGTGTTTGTCTCTGTTTGCTTTTGTAGAGGCCTCAGGAAAGGAAAAGCAGTTGCACAAGAAGCGAGAGTGTAACTGATGCCGCAGACGATGGCACTCCTGCAGGCCCGCTGGCAGGTAAACAACGCTCCCAATTTGTCAAAGACATTCATGTTGAGTCGACAGTGTGTGTAGCTGTCTGAGATCCGTTCAAGTGCTTGTTGGAGAAACCTGGTTGTCCGCATCACCAGCCTGTTGGTCTCAGCTTTGCTGGCTAGAGAGGTGCTATTCCACATCCTCAGTGCTTTATATTGCGTTTGTGGGACGGTATGCAGTCAATGACCAGTCACATGTGTTTTTTTTTTTTTTTTTTTTGTCTGGGCCGAGGTGTTTGAATAGCATGGCAGATGCTGTGATCACATCCACCTGTAATGCACAGGGAAGATAAAGCCGAGTTATTTTCCTTTTGTTGGACTTATCATCTAGCCCACCAATAACATAGGTTGTTTATGGTGTTTTGAGAACAGTGTAGGGCCCAGTCCAGCCTGCTGTGCTGTGTGGTGATGAGTGCCTACATTTCAGACGAAAACATTTGGAGCATCTATCACAGGCTTTTGGCCACATCAAAAACCAAGAGACACTGTCATATTTCTTTTGTGCTAACTGCTTGCAGATTTGGGCTTACTTTGTTTTCTTACTCTCTCTCTTTCACTCTTTCTCTCTCTCTCTGTCTCTCTGTGTCTCTCTTTCTCTGTCTGTCACACACACACACACACACGCGCGCACACACACACATTTGTACTATGGCTGCTGGAGCAGTGGTCATTTGTACTATGGCTGCTGGAGTGGTGATCGTTTGTACTACAGTACGGCTGCTGGAGTGGTGATCGTTTGTACTACAGTACGGCTGCTGGAGTGGTGATCGTTTGTAATATGGCTGCTGGAGTGGTGATCGTTTGTAATATGGCTGCTGGAGTGGTGATCATTTGTACTACAGTACGGCTGCTGGAGTGGTGATCATTTGTAACATGGCTGGATCAGGAGAGAGGGGGGTGCTGGGGATGATGACACTCACGCCCGGTGAATCACACATATGTCTTTGATTTAGCTCCGGTTCTTTCTTCACCAACACCCCTTTACCCCCCCCAACACACACACACACACACACACACACACACACACACACACACACACACACACACACACACACACACGCACACACACACACACAATGCACACACACACACACACACACACACACACACACACACACAATGCTCACACACACACACACAATGCTCACACACACACACACAATGCTCACACACACACACAATGCACACACAAACACACACACACACACACACACACACACACACACACACACACACACACACACACACACACACAATGCTGACACACACACACACCACCCCTACCCCCGCCATCATTGAGTTGGGAACGATTCCTGGCTCCTGGCTGCAGGCGAGCAAAGGCATGGCTTTGGGGCCCCAGTGATTTGGGGCCTCCTCGCAGGGCTTTGATTAGGGGCCCAGTGATTTGGGGCCTCCTCGCAGGGCTTTGATATTTCAGTATGGCTTGTTTTTCCGAGACTAGTCTGGCTCAAGGGTCTCCTGCGTTTGCTGCTGGTGTATATCCCCGGAATGTGAGTGTGTGTGTGTGAGTGTGTGTGTGTGTGAGTGTGTGTGTGTGTGTGTGCACGCGTGTGCGCGTGTGTGCGCGTGTGTGCTTGCATGTGAGTACTGTATGTCTGTGTGTGTGTGTTTGTTTTGGGGGGACGGGGGGTGACCCTGTGTGTGGATGACAGATTTCTTACTCTTGGGTTCTGGTGTGCTGTCTAAAGGTATCAGTGTTAGCCTGCATATTAAAAAAGCATATAGATTACAAAAAAGCCCCCTTTGGGAACATGCTTTCATTTTAGGCTAAGCGAAATACAACTTAAATGGTTCTTCAGTCAAGTGAAGACATCTTCATTTCGTAAGACTGTTGTGCTATGCAGTAAGAGAGGTATCATAGCATTTAGGACTACTACAAAGATATATATATATATATGTGCTGAATGAAGGAGTTGTTTAAATGATAAAAAAAAAAGAATTTTGTCATCATGTCTGGATTATGCCTTTATTACATGTCCGTTTGGAACAGCAAATGTACTTTGTGTGTGTTTGCATGTGTGTGTATAGGTCTGTGTGTGTGCGTGCCTGTGTGTGTGTCTACGACACAGTGTTTGCAATGACTTAGTGCGGAATCCTCCGAGACGACTGATCCCTCTCGTTTCAGAGCAGTCCCTGTTATTTGTGAAGGAATTACGTTATTATTAGCGACAGATAAGATAACGATCGCGCGGAGGAAATTGAGCCATCAGGCCCCGTCAGCTTTGGGCTGATTTACTGGCTGAGAAGCCGACAGACTGGGGACCTTAAGCCCTGAGCGTGTAGCCGGCAGCCCCGAGTGTGTCGCAGCGCAGCGGAGCAGCATCTGTGCGCCAGCGGCAGGCTTTGCCGCCAACCGGTTCCCTAAGTCTGCCACTTCACCGCCTGAGACCGCAGTGGCAGAACAGACCCCTGGGCAGGGGACGATGTATGTATCTGGGCGGGGGACGATCTCTTTCTCTCTCTCCTGCTATCACCCCTCTCTACCTCGCTCTCTGTCCCTCAACCTCTCTTCCTCTCTCTCCCTTTACTGCAATCTCTCTTTTTCTCTCCCTCTACTCCCCTCTCTTACTCTCTCTCTCTCTCCCACTCTCTGTCCCTCTATCCCTCTCTCCCTCTCTCTCCCCAATCCTGTCCTCCTCCTGCTCCTGCTCACTCCTCCTTGGTCTTGACCTCCTGCCTCCAGGAGTGCGTAGCCTTCAGAGAGGAGTGGCAGTCATCTCACTGTGGCTTGCAAATACTTCCTCTGCCACAGAGGCCCTGCCTGCCTGCCTGCCTGCCTGTCTGCCTGTCTGCTTGCCTGTCTGCCTGCCTGCCTGCCTGCCTGTCTGCCTGTCTGTCTGTCTGTCTGTCTGTCTGTCTGCCTGTCTGCCTGTCTGTCTGCCTGTCTATCTGCCTGCCTGTCTGTCTGTCTGCCTGCCTGCCTGCCTGCCTGCCTGCCTGCCTGTCTGCCTGCCTGCCTGTCTGCCTGTCTATCTGCCTGCCGGCCTGTCTGTCTATCTGTCTATCTGCCTGCCTGCCTGCCTGCCTGCCTGCCAGCCTGCCTGTCTGCCTGCCTGCCTGTCTGATTGCCTATCTGCCTGTCTATCTGTCTGTCTGTCTGCCTGCCTGCCTGCCTGCCTGCCTGCCTGTCTGCCTGCCTGTCTGCCAGCCTGCCTGCCTGTCTGCCTGCCTGCCGGCCTGCCTGTCTGCCTGTCTATCTGCCTGCCTGCCTGCCTGCCTGTCTGTCTATCTGTCTATCTGTCTATCTGCCTGCCTGCCTGTCTGCCTGCCTGCCTGCCTGCCTGTGTGATTGCCTATCTGCCTGTCTATCTGTCTACCCGTCTGCCTGCCTGCCCCAGAGACCCTGCCTGCCTGCCTGCCTGCCTGTCTGCCTGCCTGCTTGCCTATCTGCCTGTCTATCTGCCTGCCTGCCTGCCTGTCTGCCTGCCTGCTTGCCTATCTGCCTGTCTATCTGCCTGTCTGCCTGCCTGTCTGCCCGCCTGCCCCAGAGACCCTGCCTGCCTGCCTGTCTGCCTGCCTGCTTGCCTATCTGCCTGCCTGCCTGTCTGCCCGCCTGCCCCAGAGACCCTGCCTGCCTGCCTGCCCTCTCAGACACTTGCCTCTTTCTGCCTTTCTGTATTTCTTTTTTTTTAAAGAAGTGCTGTATCTTTCCTGATAATGGGAAGATTGCAGATCTCTTGCAAATTGGGCTGTTTCGCCTGTGCTTTGACAAAGACAATCAGTTAAAGGGGAGAGAACGTGAAAGAGAGAGAGAAAGAGAGAGAAAGAAAGAGAGAGAGAGAGAGAGAGAGAGAGAGAGAAGAGAGAGAGAGAAAGAGAGAGAGAGAGCAAAAGGGAAAGATATAAATCACTTCAAGCTGTTGCCTTGGTGAGCGATTTGCCCAGAAGGTCTTTAACATTCTAAGAGATGGAAAGCATGGACTTCCTGTTATTAGAGAAATATATAGGGAAGCAAAGGCTGAGGGGGGCGGAGGTGGGGAGGAAGCAGGCTGTGAAGTGAGCAGAGGAGGAGAAAAAAGACTACAACGAGGGAAGAAATGAAGGGGGGGTAGAGGGAAAGAGAGAGAGAAGGACAGAGGGAGGGAAGAGGGAGGGAAACGGCACACATATTAGGCAGATGGTCCTGGTAAAGGGAGAGCTCTCTGACATGTTGGAATGCTCTCCTCAATGGGCCGAGCTGTGGCGTGCAGATCAAGACATCGAATAAACTCATTCTGATTCTCAATAGGAGACTTTCATTGGTGTGTATGTGTTTGTGTAGGTGTGTTTGTGTGTGTGTGTGTATGTGTTTGTGTACGTGTGTTTGTGTGTGTGTGTGTGTATGTATGTATTTGTGTGTGTGTGTCTCTCTCTCTCTCTCTCTCTCTCTTTCTCTTATTGAAACCATGAAAGAGTGTTGATGACTACACTTCTGGCTCTCAGAGACGTCCAGTGTCTACCCCCACACTCTGGCTCTCAGAGACGTCCAGTGTCTACCCCCACACTCTCTTTTCTCCCCCTCTTCCCTTTCTTTTTCATTCACTCTTCTCTCCGCTCTTCTTTTCTCTCTCCTTCATGTCTCTCTGTCACTTTTCCTCTTCTTCCCCTCTGTCTCTCTCATTCTCTAGCTCTCTCTCATTTCTCTCTTTACTTTTCTCTCTCTCTCTCTGTCTCTCTCTCTCTGTGGTTTTAATGTGTGATGAGGGTGGTGCTACTTTTAAAATGCACATAGGAATGTGAACGGTGTAGTTGATGTGGTATTGTGAAGTTGTGGAATTATCTGATAATAATAAGATTCAATAAAGGAGTTTTAAACCTTAACCTCTCTCTCTCTCTCCTCTCTGTCTCTCTCTCTCTGTCTCTCTCTCTCTCTCTCTCTCTCTCTCTCTCTCCTCTCTCTCTCTCCTCTCTTTCTCTCTATCTCTCTCCTATCTATCTCTCTCACCTCTGTCTCTCTCTGTCTCTCTCTGTCTCTCTCTCTCTCTCTCTCTCTATCTCTCTCCTCTCTGTCTCTCCAGGGCTGCCTGCTCTCCTGATTTCATCCTTCTGCATGATGAAACGCACATCAGCTCTGCAACTCTGGAAGGTACTGTAGGTCTCCCTATGTTTCTACACACACTGATTAATGGGTCAGTCAGAGAGAGAGAGGGAGATGGGGGAGAGAGAGAGGGAGAGGGAGAAAGAGAGAGAGGGATGGAGAGAGAGGTGGGCAATAGAAGGAGAGAAAGTAAGAGAGATGGAAAGACTAGGAGATAGAGAGATAGAGAGAGAGATGGGGGGAGAGAAAGACAGAGAAGGCAGTCGGACAAACATCATGCCTCGGCCAGTCCCCCCTCTCGGTGCCATCTGGTTTAGGTTTCACGAAGAAACAGATCCCCGAGATTTAATTGCTCCTCCGAGATCGTGATGCATGAGAATTTATGCGCAGCGATGTTGTTGGGAACCAAGAGCACTGAGAAACAGTGCAGGGGCATTGTTCTCTCCAGATGCGCTTCAACGGGACCTGATTTACTAAAATCAATGTAGTCGCCCGGCTCTCTGATCAGACTGACATGAACACACCCTGTGTTTGTCTTGTTTCTCGACGAGGACCAGGGAGTCTGTGTGTGTGTGTGTGTGTGTGTGTGTGTGTTTGTGTCCTTGGATTTCATTTAGGCTTTTATGATGTAATATACAGTGCATGTAATGGGTGGATGTTTTAGCTTGCTTCATTTGGGTTCCAGTTGCTGGCCCGTTTTTGTGTGTGTGTGTGTGTGTGTGCGTGTGCACAGACATATATGTGTGTGTGAGCATGTGTATGTGCTTGTGTGTGTGCATCTGGTAGGCAGTTACGTCAGCAGCATGTTTGCCATGTATATGTGTGTCAGTGTGCATATGTATGGGTGTTTGTGTGTGTGTGTGTGTGAGTGTGTGTGTGAGAGAGTGTTTTCTGGGAGTAACGTGGATACTGCAGGTATTATTTACAGGAGCTCACACGAAAGTGTGTTTGTGTTGCATTAGGCTAGCGAGCTAGCGGCGTGTTTTGGTGTTAGGTTTGTGTTTATTGGTTTAGCCGGTCTGCGTGTTTGGGTCCTGTTTCTTGTGTGTGTGTGTGCATAATGTGTTTGTGTGTGTGTATGTGTGTTTGTGCGTGTCTGCGTGTTTGGGTCCTGTTTCTTGTTCAGCAGTGCGTGGGGATGGCGCTCATGACAGTTAGCATCCAGGCACTTCCCTCCCTGACTAGCCACTGGCCACATCGATGCTAATGTGGAATAAACCACATTACTGCTAATGGATACGGCCTTGTTGCAGTTCTCACTGGGGCTGTGTGTGTGTGTGTATGCGTGCGTGTGTGTGTGTGTGTTTGTGTGTGTGTGTATTTGTGTGTTTGTGTGTGTGTGTGTGTAAGGGAGAGAGAGACACTGACACCATTATCCTCCGTCTAAACTGTGACTGTGGTAGTATAAACCTGTCCCCCTCACAATACCCAGCCACGCCCCCACCCCTCCCTTCAGCACACAAAGATATACCCCAG
>CM050217.1:1677500-1690000 GCA_027475355.1 Coilia nasus | reverse complement strand
AAATACATACACGTACTCACATGCGGGCAGACGCACACACATATGCACACAGACACACACGCATGTACACACACTCACACACACGTACACATCCATACAATACATATTCACTTTCTCTCTGTCTCTCTTGCTCTGTCTTTCTTTCTTTCATTCTCTCTCTCTCGACCTCTCCCTTCTCCATCTGTGTGTGGATATTTTGTAGCATGGCAACCAAACAAAGCAGACACACACACACACACACACACACATACACAGCGTGCAGGTTGCCGTGGGGCCTCGGGACATGTTCGTCTGATTAGTCAAAGTTGTCGCCGCTCGCTGATAAATGTTGAGCGGATTACGTTCAGGATAAGGAGAGGCGAGGTCCAGAATAGCAGTCGCTGGTTGAAAAATGGCATAACAGAAGCAAATAGTGCTGTGTTGATCCATGAGCCATGCGACAGGCGATCTGATTGGGTTAGTGTGGATGAAGAGGGAAGTGCCTCTCTGTACCACGCGGAAACAAAACACAGGGTGGCCATGGAGACCTACAGCATGTTACTGTACTCCACTACAGCATGTTACTGTATTCCACTACAGCATGTTACTGTACTCCACTACAACATGTTACTGTACTCCACTACAACATGTTACTGTAATCCATGGAGACCTACAGCATGTTACTGTACTGCATGGAGACCTACAGCATGTTACTGTACTCCACTACAGCATGTTACTGTATTCCACTACAGCATGTTACTGTACTCCACTACAACATGTTACTGTACTCCACTACAACATGTTACTGTAATCCATGGAGACCTACAGCATGTTACTGTACTGCATGGAGACCTACAGCATGTTACTGTACTCCACTACAGCATGTTACTGTATTCCACTACAGCATGTTACTGTACTCCACTACAACATGTTACTGTACTCCACTACAACATGTTACTGTAATCCATGGAGACCTACAGCATGTTACTGTACTCCACTACAACATGTTACTGTAATCCATGCAGACCTACAGCATGTTACTGTACGCCATGGAGACCTACAGCATGTTACTGTACGCCATGGAGACCTACAGCATGTTACTGTACGCCATATCCGCAATACATTATTTGAATGGAATGCTGTGCATGTGTAAAGGACTGAGAGTCTGTTTGTGTAACGTTCCTCTGTCGGACTGTTGCTCTGTCTTGCCTGTCTCTGTTGGGTTGTACTGTCCATTAAGTTTGCATTTTCTTGACATGTCTACCTGTCAGAACCAGGACCTGAGAGGCTGCTCTTGCCATTTTTAATGCACCCCAGAAAAGATCTTTTTCTGATTTTCTTTTTCAGATTTTCTTCACAAGTGAAGTTTTTGAGCAAATACCTGGGGTCGATTGAATTTTCATGAGTGGATTTTTGTCTGCAAATAGTTTAATGTGAGGCTCATGTTCTGGACCTGCCCAGAGTGGCTTGTGTGTGTGTGTGTGTGTGTGTGTGTGTGTGTGTGTGTGTGTGTGGGTGTGTGTGTGTGTGTGTGTGTGTGTGTGTGTGTGGGTGTGTGTGTGTGTCCACCAGCCAGAGTGGCTTGTGTGTGTGTGTGTGTGTGTGTGTGTGTGTGTGTGTTGTGGGTGTGTGTGTGTGTCCACCAGCCAGAGTGGCTTGTGTGTGTGTGTGTGTGGGTGTGTGTGTGTGTGTGTCCACCAGCCAGAGTGGCTTGTGTGTGTGTGTGTGGGTGTGTGTGTGTGTGTGTGTGTCCACCAGCCAGAGTGGCTTGGCAAATACCCAGACGAGGGTCAGAGGGAGGATGCCTCTCACTCGCTCTCTCATGGCTGCACGTCCCTCCTGGAGAGGATAAACAACTACACATCTCCTGTTACACAAGGCCTCTGGTTTTGGTGTGTGTGTATTGATGCAAGACTGTGTGTGTGTGTGTGTGTGTGTGTGTGTGTGTGTGTGTGTGTGTGCGCATGTGTGTGTGTGTGTATGTATGTGTCTGTGTGTTTGGAGGGGTAGGTGATCACAGTGAAACACACATGCTAAAGGCCATGGCACAAAGAGCAAGACAGTGTGTGTGTGACTGTGTGTGTATGTGTGTGTGAGGGAGGTAGAAATGCCAGTGTCTTTAGGGGTGAGTGCCACTGGACTCCTCGGAGCTGGAGGTATTCCCCTCACATGTCAGGGACTCCAGGGTCCCAGCCACTGGATATGTTCCTCAGATGTTTTACTAACACAATAAAGCCCCTTCACCCGGCTCCTCTGGTTCTAGCTAATCAGCTGTGCACAGAAGCGTGACTGTTCCCCAGGATGGCGGTGGGGGTGGGGCAGGGGGGGGGGGGGTGACGGGGGGGGGGGGGGGGTGTCAAAGGGTTTTGGGGCGGGGAGGAGGGGTAGCGTGGAGTAGAAGTAGAGGTGGGGGGAGGCGACGGGGATATTTTATGGTTAAAAGCGAAAGGTGTGGTGTCGACCAAGTCTCAGGCCTTAGTCTTAATCACAGTCAGATGTGCAGAGAGAGAGAGAGGGAGAGAGAGAGAGACAGAGAGAGAGACGGAGAGAGAGAGGGAGAGGGAGAGGGAGAGAGAAGGAGAGAGAAAGAGAGAGAGAGAGAGGGAGAGAGACCTGAGAGACCTGAGGCCTGTAGTCTGGGGCGCTTTACTGCAGTCTGGCTCAGAGGGAAAAGGGAAGAAATGTCCTCTGTTGAAAAGAACAAAGCAGACCAACAGCAGCCTGCACACATGCAGAATGACACATCTACTCTATCTATTATCGAGCACTGCTCCATATCTGAGAAACTCAGTTAAACATGCTGGAAATGGTTTGCCCAGAGAGCACCATTTTGGGTGTGCCATGTGTTTCATTGTATTGCAGTCAACTCCTATGAAACCTGTGTGCAAACCTGGCCTGGGCTCAATATGTGTGTGCCAGTCTCAACACGAACAATCAGAGGTGTCAAATGAAACAAGTCTGGAATATGCTGCTGGCAGCTACCAAAAGGCTAGCTGCTTTATGTACTTTTTTTTAAAATAACACGCTACTTCATATTGGGCATGTGTTCCCTTCTGCTGTCAAATTAATCTTGTTCCTTCGCAAATGTCAGCCTGGTATCGAGTCAGGCTCTCCCCTTCCAGCCTGGTATCGAGTCAGGCTCACTCCCTGCCAGCCTGGTATCGGGTCAGGCTCTTCCTTTCCAGTCTGCTCTCTGCCCCAGTAAAACACAGAGGTCAGGATGGAGTGTGCAAACTACGCCGATCCCCTTTACTCTCCCACAAGCCATGGCAGCGGATTTAAAGGGAAAGTGAGGTGAGAAATGAAAAAAAGTATTTGTGAAATACCATAATTTAATTGCCATGGTCTCTATGGCTCCGGTGTGCTCAGGAACCTTTACCAACCCAAGAGGTCCGGTGTACTCAGGAACCCTTACCCGCCCAAGAGGTCCGGTGTACTCAGGAACCCTTACCAACCAAAAGGTCCGGTGTGCTCAGGAACCATTACCCGCCCAAGAGGTCCGGTGTACTCAGGAACCCTTACCCGCCCAAGAGGTCCGGTGTACTCAGGAACCCTTACCAACCCAAGAGGATCCGGTGTACTCAGGAACCCTTACCAACCCAAGAGGATCCCACTTATCAGTGCCAGCCAACTCCTGCCAAAAAAGTAAACAAAAGACCGAAGACCTTTGGAGCACTGAAATGCCAACGGCTACAGATGGGGACATTCAAATTGCCCCTTTTATGTGGCAGTTTAATACAGCCGGACAGGGATAAATGTTGTCCGCACCCGAAAGGTCAGCAGCGAGGTTGTGACATAGTTGTAGGATATCTGCTCCAGGAACACACGCTCTAATCAGCATGCTAGCCGTATCTTTACCAGGGCTGATTACCACAGGGCATGCTAGCCGCATCTTTACTAGGGCTGATCACCACAGGGCATGCTAGCCGTATCTTTACCAGGGCTGATCACCACAGGGCATGCTAGTAGCATCTCCTCCATAGCTGATCACCACAGGGCATGCTAGTAGCATCTCCTCCATAGCTGATCACCACAGGGCATGCTAGTAGCATCTCCTCCATAGCTGATCACCACAGGGCATGCTAGTAGCATCTCCTCCATAGCTGATCACCACAGGGCATGCTAGTCGCATCTCCTCCATAGCTGATCACCACAGGGCATGCTATTCGCATCTCCTCCATAGCTGATCACCACAGGGCATGCTATTCGCATCTCCTCCATAGCTGATCACCACAGGGCATGCTAGTCGCATCTCCTCCATAGCTGATCACCACAGGGTATGCTAGTCGCATCTCCTCCATAGCTGATCACCACAGGGTATGCTAGTCGCATCTCCTCCATAGCTGATCACCACAGGGCATGCTAATCGTATCTCCTCCAGAGCTGATCACAGCAGGACATGGCTGATCCTGAAGTGTTCACACTGTGTGGGTAGCGAAACAGTGTCAGTCACACCCTGTCTAGTGCAGTCTGCAGTGAAACAGTGTCAGTCACACTCTGTCTAGTGCCCTCTACAGTGAAACAGTGTCAGTCACACTCTGTCTAGTGCACTCTACAGTGAACAAGTGAACATTCCAGACGGAACCTCGGAATCTACTCCACAGATGTGGTCAACAGATGCTTTTCTTTTTTCCCTTTCCACTCTCTCCCTCCTCACAAAACACGCTCCTAGAGCCTCTCTCAGCATAATGAACCCCAGCAGCAGTTTCCCATGTGTGGTTTCTCTTGTCTTTTTTGGGGGCAAGGATCAGGTTCAATTAATGGAGGATTCACAGAGAGGCCTCAAAGTCTCTGCGGCAGGAAATTGGAGGATAATCCGTCTTTACCTCGCTGCTGTCCTGTCGCTCTCTCTCTTTCTCTCTGTCTCTCTCTTTCTCCCTGTCGCTCTCTCTCTCTTTTTCTCTCTCCCACTAAAAACAAAATTCCCTGATTTTGGACTCCCAGACCCTGCGCCCTACTCTTTAAGCGCTGCTCGCTGCGTCGCTCGAGAATGAGGGTATCTCGGGGACTGAGCGCTGCTCTCTGCCTGGATGCTTGAGAATGAGGGGATCTCGGGGACTGATCGTTGCTGAGACGCTTAAAGCAACAGGAAGTAGTTTTCGTCTTCGGTCACCCTACAGGTTGGAAGCAGAATTGTCTCTGATTCGAACTACAGAGAGGTGGCCCACTCCTCCAAACTTACTTACTGCGGCTATGGCCCACGGAGGTTGGCAAAGCCAATTCAGAAGTGCCTTTCACCCAGTTACAAGTTGATGAACCACTGAAACGATTTTGAAACTATTATATTATTTTAAGGTGAAAAAAACTACTCAGTGTTGCTTTAAAATGTGCACACCCCGAGGCGAATGAAAAGCACCTTCTGACATTGCACAGTTTAGATGGCAAACTAATGTAAGCTTTGGTGTTGACCTTATGATACAAATATGCATGAGTCTTTGTATATTTGTGTGTTTGAGAGAGAGAGAAAGACTATGTATGTATGTGTGTGTGTGTGTGTGTGTGTGTGTGTGTGTCTATATGATAGTTGGCATGTAGAAAATCCAGATTTATATGGACAGTCTCTTCTCTGGAGTCCCTGGGAGTCTAAGTCTGCTTATTACTCTAAGTCTAAGTCTGCTCATTACTCTAAGTCTAAGTCTAAGTCTAAGTCTGCTCATTACTCTAAGTCTAAGTCTAAGTCTGCTCATTTCACATGGGCGAAAGCCAACCCGCCCTGACCACAGAATCCAGGGTGGTTGCCGGAGAGCTCGCGCACAATCTGTGCTTGTTATGATGATTCATGAGGTGTTCGTTATACAGATGCTGCTGTGGTTCAGAAAAAACGAGGGATGTTTGCCCAACGCATGCAATCTTTCTGACTCAAAGCAAATGAGAAATTCTTTTAACTGTCAGTGGGAAAGGTTTGCTTAACCCCCTCCCCCGCCTCTCTCTCAACATGAAAAAAAAAAAAAAAAAAAAAACACGACGCCCATCCCAGTGGCATGCAGGAGATGGCGGGGGAACCCAGGGAGCTTGTGGGATTGGACTGACTAATCCCGTTGCTCGCAGGCATCAGGGTCCAGGTCTCCCCTGTTAATCCTCCTGAAGGTGAACCCTCCTCTGTGCAAACAGGCCAGGAGGGGGGTCTGTGCACCCCCACCCCTCCCACAGCCCCCCCAGCAATAACATTCCTCTCAAGGCCGAGGTCTGGGCCGTGTACAGAAAGAGGTGCCTGTTGGGTAGTCAGAGTGCGGTTCTGGCCTCAATACCAATCTGCTGAATGCTCCCCTCGACTGCCCCCCCCCCTCCCTTTTCACTTCACCACTCCATCACTCCACCCCCCCCCCCCCCCCTCCATCTCCAGACTCCCTCTTCCACCCTTTTCTCTCAAGTGCACTGCCCTTCACTCAGTGTGACATTCAGGGGACAGAGAGAAGTAAATATTTAAGAAAATAACCCTCGCACCCCTGCCAGGCTGCACCTTGCTTGGCCTGCACCCCCTTTTGCTCCCCAGGTGGGGCAGATTGCTGGATTTGTACCTGCAGGCACTGGGGGGGGCAGGGGAGAAAGGGGGGCTCCTCTTGCCTGGAGGGGAGACCCCCTTTTTTCTCTACGTGACAGGCAGACAGGCAGGCAGGCAGACAGGCAGGCAGGTGGACAGACAGGCAGGCAGGCAGGTGGACAGACAGGCAGGCAGGCAGGAGGCAGACAGGCAGGCAGGCAGGTAGACAGGCAGGCAGGCAGACAGGCAGGCAGGCAGGCAGGCAGACAGACAGGCAGGTAGACAGGCAGGAAAACAGACAGGCAGGTAGACAGGCAGGCAGGCAGGCAGGCGGACAGGCAGGCAGGTAGATAGGCAGGAGGACAGGCAGGCAGGTAGACAGGCAGACAGGCAGGTAGACAGGCAGGCAGGCAGACAGGCAGGCAGGTGGACAGACAGGCAGGCAGGCAGGTGGACAGGCAGGCAGGCAGGCAGACAGGCAGGCAGGCAGGCAGGCAGACAGACAGGCAGGTAGTACAGGCAGGAAAACAGGCAGGCAGGTAGACAGGCAGGAAAACAGGCAGGCAGGTAGACAGGCAGGAAAACAGGCAGGCAGGTAGACAGGCAGACAGGCAGGTAGACAGGCAGGCAGGCAGGCAGACAGGCAGGTAGACGGGCAGGCAGGAGGAGGAGGAGGAGGGCAGGCAGGAGAAGGAGGAAACTCGTGACATTTTCCCCTGAGCGCACTTAAATGCTCTCATCTGTTTCCCTTTACCTGCGGCGCTCTCGGCCCTCTCCCAGGCTCAGATGTTGACCCCTTGGCCTACCCCAGTGATGAGAGGATAGGAGGGGGTGTTTGAAGAGAGAGGGAGAGAGAGAAAGACAGCGAGCAGGAAAGAGAAAGAGAGAGAGAGAAAGAAAGAGTGCAAGGGTCCCAGTATGTGTGCATATATGTATGTGTGTGTGTGTGTGTGTGTGTGTGTGTATGTGTGTGTGTAAAATAAACAGAGAGAAATAGGCAGTGCACAAGTGTGTGTATATGAATGTACGTCAGTGTGTGTGTGTGTGTGTGTGTGTGTGTGTCTGCATAACAGATGAATTGCTTCACTGATGAGTTATGACAAGGCTCAGGGTTGCTAGGGGCTTTGCCACGCTCACCTGTTCCCTGGAAGGTCATGTGACCCTTTAAGAGCCGCAGCAGGAAAAACAGCGGCTGCAGTCATAACACATGAAGGCTGACGCATGACGAAGGGGCTTTGCCCGCGGCGTGCACCCGTGCCCAGAAGGGCCTCTTGTTTTCAGTCAGCCACATCTGAAACCCCGCCAGTCACCTGAGCCCGTTTGTTTTGTAAACACCGCCTCGACCCACACCCATCCTGTTACCTGCAAAGGTGATGTGGGGAGCGCTTTCCGAGACATATTCTCTCCCTATCCATTAGTGATTTTGCTCTCTTACTCGGTTTCTATGTCTCTCTTTCTTTCTATTTCTGTCTCTCTTGTACTCTTTCTCCTAAGGCCCATTCACACCAAAAGCTATAGCTACACGATAACTATAATGCTGTGTTTTTATAAATCATTTTAACTGAAGTGGACTGCGGAGTTCACACCTCAACTATAACGCCAACAAGCTTGTTCTCATTGGCATTGTTATCTTTTGGCTCAGTTTTTGGAGCGATTTCAGTAACAATGAAACCCCTTTAGTTAATCGGAGTCCGTTTTAGTTTAGATGACATTACTCTTTATTAGTTTGGACTCACATCTAGAACCTTGGCATTAAAATGCCATTCTTCAGTGTGAAGGCTCGTATCTTTAAAGGTACAGTTAAAGTTATCGTTACAGTTCTTATGTCACTTTACTCTGCATGTCTTTGTCTTTCTGTCTTTTCTGTACCTTTCTGTTTCTCTCTCTTTCTCTGTTTCTCTCTTTCTTTTTTTGTCAGGATTGATGTCATCTTCTTTCCCCTGCTCAGTGGCCTCAGGTTCAGGTGAGGTCAGGCACCAGGTGGAGGTGGTGGTGGTGTTAGCTTTTTACCATCCACACTGGCAGGGCCTTAGCAGCAGCAGCAGCAGGGCCTTAGCAGCAGCTGTGCGGTTGTGCTGAGTGATGTGATGGGAGTGGAACTGTAGCGGCGCTATCAGTCTTCAGGATCAGAGTAGAGCAACCCTGCCAACCCCCCCCGTCCCAACCCCCCTTTTCCAACTCCCCCCGTCTCCCCACCGCTCCTCTGCTCCTCTGGACGGGAGGCGTCGGGGCGGGAGGAGAGGAGTCATTACTCAGGTGTCAGACTCCTGCATAAACAGCAGCCTTCCCCGTGTTATTGTTGGGGTGCCTCAGAGGCACCGAGGCCACACGATATGACAGCAAAATAACTCCATCATGGAAAGTGAGTCCATAGGCTGCTTAGAGTAAACACGCTTTTTGCATACGTGTGAGGGAGTGTGTCTGTGTGTGTTAACATCACTATGTATAGGTCCACTTCCTGTTTGTGTCGCTCCAGGGGGCGGGGCCTACGACTCTCCCTCCTCAGACTCAATTATTTGCCCCGCCCTCCTCTGAGGCCCCTCCCCTCCAACCCTGTCTGCTCCTCCCCGCGGGCTGCCCTGCGATGGCCGCCCCCCCATCGTCCCCGTCGTCCCCCGTCCCTGTCGCCCCCGTCCCAGGGCGCGGCGTGGGCGAGCGCGGCCAGCGTGTGGCGCGTGCTGCTGTGGCTGGCCCTGCTGGCCTTCCCGGGTGTGGCCGTGTCGGCGCGCGTCTCCTCCAGCCTCAGCACCACGCACCACGTGCACCACTTCCACAACAAGCACGGCACCGTGCCCATCGCCATCAACCGCATGCCCTTCCTCACGCGCGGGGACACGGTACGTACACACACGCACACACACACACACACACACACACACACACACACAGACACATGCACACACGCGTTGTCCACAATACCTGCGTGCAACACTTCAGTATCGGTTTTGTACTGTACATAGTGATGTTTTGTTTTTCGACTTGGTTATTGGTGCCTCTTCTTTCCAGCCATTGCTTTGTATCCATGTTGGATTTGGAGCAGTGTTGGCCTTTGGCTTTTATTTCCCACAGTAGGCACTTTGGCGTGTGTGTTTGTGTTGTGTTGTTGCACTGGGTTATCGGTGTGTGTGTGTGTGTGTGTGTGTGTGTGTGTGTGTGTTATGTTGTTACACTGGGTTAGCTGGTGTCTGCAGCTGTTTGCTTTTGGGTTGGGTAAGAGTTCAGCTCAGCTCTGTTTTTTTGTTTCAATTTAATGTGTGTATTCATGTGCTTGTTGTTTAACTTTGCTAGGTATTGATTGTGGATTTTAATTTTTTTTTTTTTTTTCGCTATCCTCAGCATCGTTAGACCAGCTTTGTTTTTGTTTTGATTTTTTATTTTTTTTGTTTGCTTGTTCTCGCTTCCTGTTATGTGCTATCCTAAGCAGGGGTGGGGCAGAGGGGCTCTCAGCAAGGCCTTTTCTCCTTCTCCTCCTGCTTGTTAGTCGGCTCATGCGTTGGGTCATGCGTTGGGTCATGTGTTAGGTCATGTTAGTTGGGTCATGCGTTGGTGTGTGTACCCTCATAGTTCTCCTCTTGCTTGTTAGTTGGGTCCTGTGTTGGGTCATGTTAGTTAGGTCATGTTAGTTGGGTCATGTTAGTTGGGTCATGTTAGTTGGGTCATGCGTTGGGTCATGTTAGTTGGGTCATGTTAGTTGGGTCATGCGTTGGTGTGTTTACCCTGGTAGTACATGACACCTTCTACACATATTTACATCAGAACAAGCGCTTATCTGCAGCGCTGCTGAGCACCTAGCCTGGGTCAGCTCTTATCATGTGTCTTTGGGAGAATAATCTCTGTCGTGTGTGTGTGCATTATCTCTGTGATATGTGTGTGTGTGTGTGTGTGTGGTGTGTGTGTGTGTGTGTGTGTGTGTGTGTGTGTGTGTGTGTGTGTTATCTCTGTGAGCTGCTCTTCCTAAGTACGAGTGTGTATGTGTGTGTGTATTATCTCTGTGATATGTGTGTGTGTGTGTGTGTGTGTGTGTTATCTCTGTGATATGTGTGTGTGTGTACTATCTGTGTGACCTGCTTGGGCCTACCCTCCCTCTCAGATGTGTGTGTGTGTACTATCTGTGTGACCTGCTTGGGCCTACCCTCCCTCTCAGATGTGTGTGTGTGTACTATCTGTGTGACCTGCTTGGGCCTACCCTCCCTCTCAGATGTGTGTGTGTGTACTATCTGTGTGACCTGCTTGGGCCTACCCTCCCTCTCAGATGTGTGTGTGTGTACTATCTGTGTGACCTGCTTGGGCCTACCCTCCCTCTCAGATGTGTGTGTGCTTTGCCACGTGATGTGCGATAGATTCCCGCATGTGATCAGTGAGGGCGCAGCACTCAGTCAGGGCGCCGGCTTTTAATTGGCTGAGGCTGAGGGTCACGGCAGTAGGGGCTGTGGTGGTCGTGGTATGTGTGTGTGTGTGGGTGTGTGTGTGTGTGTGTGCTCAGGAGCTCTCTGAGGTCATGTGTCCATTGATCTGGGCCTTCTGCAGCAGAGGCAGGCAGGACGGCAGTCAGGCTCCAACCTCTTTGACCTCATTAAACTTTCATGTCACCACCAGTGAATGCCATCATCACTATAGCCAATCAGGTCAGCGCACCTCCTGACCTTCGACATTTAATGGGCTTATTTGGTGTGTGTGTGTGTGTGTGTGTGTGTGTGTGTGTGTGTGTGTGTGTGTGTGTGTGTGTGTGTGTGTGAACACCTTATGAAAGATGTTATCCACTGCAATGGCTTCAGTTTACAACTAAATGCTGTTGTTTTCCTTCTTTTGGCTAATATCATGGTAAAGAGGAATGACATTGAGTACGCACCAGACCTTACACAAACAAGTCAACGTTCAGTATCGCCTCAGTGACATACAGTACATATTCCATCTTGCAGAGACAACATTCCATTCCTCCTAACCACTTTCTGGTGAAACGTGTTTCTCAATAGCTTTGGGGTGAAATACACACATAGACCAAATACACCGACTCCAGGCATACCATCAACCACAGCATCAAACGCCTGGCTTTGCCACTGTAGGGAATGCTCTCTCTCTCTCTGTCTCTGTCTCTGTCTCTGTCTCTGTCTCTCTCTCTCTCTCTCTCTCTCTCTCTCTCTCTCTCTCTCTCTCTCTCTCTCTCTCTCTCTCTCTCTCCTCTCTCTCTCTCTCTCTCTCACACACACACACTTTCACACACACACTGAATAAAATCACCTCTGTGCTCTGCTCCAGTCTTGGTTCTCTGTGCACGTCTGCGAGCCCTGTTGCAGCATTACCATTTCAAAGTGCTGTCAGCACGTCTGCAAAAGATGTTTTGGAGGGCTGATGATTTAAATGCTTCGGTCGGCTCTGACTGGAATTCTATATGCCCCTCTCCACTCCGTCCTGCTCCGGCCCTCTATATGCCCCTCTCCACTCCGGCCCTCTATATGCCCCTATCCACCTCCACTCCGTCCTGCTCCGGCCCTCTATATGCCCCTCTCCACTCCGGCCCTCTATATGCCCCTCTCCACCTCCACTCCGTCCTGCTCCGGCCCTCTATATGCCCCTCTCCACCTCCACTCCGGCCCTCTATATGCCCCTCTCCACTCCGGCCCTCTATATGCCCCTCTCCACTCCGGCCCTCTATATGCCCCTCTCCACCTCCACTCCGGCCCTCTATATGCCCCTCTCCACTCCGGCCCTCTATATGCCCCCTCTCCACTCCGGCCCTCTATATGCCCCCTCTCCACCTCCACTCCGGCCCTCTATATGCCCCTCTCCACTCCGTCCTGCTCTGGGCGTCCGTCTGATGAGCATTGATTGGCTGCTCTGCTCTCTGATTCCAGAACTTAAGAATGGAAGCATCGTCCTGCGGGATTCTGTTCCTCTGCAGCCATCTCTTTTCCCAGTCTCTGATTTTAAGCCCAGGTGTGTGTGTGTGTGTGCGTGTGCGTGTGCGTGTGCGTGTGCGTGTGTGTGTGTGTGTGTGTGTGTGTGAGTGTGTGTGTGTGTGTGTGTTTGTGTGTGTGTGTTT
>CM050217.1:1667500-1675000 GCA_027475355.1 Coilia nasus | reverse complement strand
TCATTCCTTGCCATGATTCCACACACACCTCTCTCATAGCTAGCCACGGCTGTTTCTAAAGGCACATGATGATGTTGATGCTTTCTGAAATGTGGTTTTGTTTATTTATTGTATTTATTGATTAATTTATATTAGTATAATGGCACGATTTGGTTTCATATTTTTTTTTCCCCAAGTCACATCTGTTTAATTTGCGTTTCTATGTGTGTGGAGGAAAGTGTTTTGTGCTTGTGTGTGTTAGAGAGAGAGGGAAAGAGAAAGAGAGAGAGACTGTGTTTGTGTGTTGACTGGGTGTTTTTCTGAAGCCAGTGTTAGTAAGGCTCAGAGGAAGCCAACAAAAGCCCAACACAGCCTTCACAAGCCATAAACCAGCCTCTTCAATAAAGGCTCCTGCGTTCAGACACGTCTATTAACATCTATTTTATCACTTCACAGACGTCTATTAATTCCTATTTATATCCCGCCCCCGCCTCACGCCTGCCAATCACGCGCTTGCTGGTGTGTTCCCTCTTAGTGACGAGTTAATGACACTTCCTGTTCATGTGCAGAGCGCTGTGCTTGATGTATGCTCCCTCCTAATAGCGCCTGACAGGGCAAAAGCTGGTGTGTGTGTGCATGTGTTATTGTGTTTGTGTGTGTGTGTGTGTGTGTGTGTGTGTGTGTGTGTGTGTGTGTGTTGGTATTTCAGTAGAGAAGTGAAGAATATATGGCTGTATTACAAAAAACTGTTTTCCATCTTTTACCGCAGGATTGTGTGTAATTGTGCGCATGTGAGTATGTGTATGTATGTATGTATGTATATACGTGTGTGTGTGTGTGTGTGTGTGTATGTGTATGTGCGTGTGTGTTATGAATGAGCTGGTGAGGTTGTGAGTGGGAGGGACTGTAGAATTGTATATGATTTTTCAAATGAATGCTAACTGAATATCTTCTGTAGTGTCTGGTCAGTAAAGGACAGTTCATGATACGGATAGTGAAGATTAAATTGAGCAGGTTATTCTAACCGCTACAGTTCATGTACGGCCTAGCGAAGATTAAATTGAGCAGGTTATTCTAACCGCTACGAGGAGCGCTGTGTAATGTCACAGTGTGGAAGACAAGTGAATGAGCACCTTGTTTGGTCTACACATATGTTATGCTCAGGAACAGCTGGAGACAGAGAGCTGCCAATGAGCTATGTATATGCTTATATATATATATATATATATATATATATATATATATATATATATATATATATATATATATATATATATATATATATATATATATATATATATATATATATATATATATATATATATATATCTTCTCTGTATATCTTTCTCTGTTATTTCAGATTATTTTATTACTTTTATTTCTTCCAAGTCAACTAAATTATGTTGTTAACCATATGTAATAAATCATCGTTCCTGATTCTTTTATTAAACGTAGACTTATCTTAGTTGTTCAGAAAACACAATGCCGTGAGCAAATGAGCAGTGAGTTTGGGTGAAAAGTCAATCTGAACGCACAAAGATCCAACAGCACCATGGCCAGAGCATAGCGTAGAGGAGTCTGGAACTCAGTGTGGCCTCCAGATGGACCAATGGTGATTCATCTGCCTTGTTTGCAGGCATGACAGACAGCCAGATGGACCAGTGGCATTGCGGAATGGTTGTTTACACGTGTAACAAATGGGCAGATGGGCCAATCGCGTGTCACCGCAGCTTTGTTTACAAGTGTCAGCATTCATCTTTCACATGGGAGAAAGACAATTAATACAAGATCTTCCTCTCTCACTGTATTTCTCTCTGTGCATCACTCTCTATTTGCTCTCTCTCTCTCTCTCTCTCTCTCTCTCTCTCTCTCTCTCTCTCTCTCTCTCTCTCTCCTCTCTCTCTCTCTCTCTCTCTCTCTCCTCTCTCTCTCTCTGTCTGTCTTCCTTGTCAGTGTGCCAAAAAGATAGTGTTTGTCTCTAAATTAAAATCTTCCCCTGTGCACTTTACAGCATTCATGTTGAGGGATTATTATCCAAATCAGTATGCAGACAAGTGGATGAGTATGCATGAAACTGTTTGTTTTCTGGCATGTTTGTGTGTGTGTGTGTGTGTGTGTGTGTGTGTGATTATGTGTTTGTAGTATGAGTGTGTGTACATGTTTGTGTGTGTGTGTGTGTGTGTGTGTGTGTGTGTGTGTGTGTGTGTGTGTGTGTATGTGTGTGTGTGTGTGCATGGTTGTATGTGGGTGTTACATGGAGCTGGTCCAAGAGATATTCCACCCTGAATATGTGTCTATTGTGTGTGTGCGCGTGCGTGTGTGTGTGTGTGTGTGTGTGTAGGGTACCCTTTTCTGGAGTACGAGGCTTTGAGCTTATTAATGCCCACTGTTTCTAATGCTTCCGCTCTCTAACCAGCATGCGTATTTGACACAAAGATGTTTTTATATGATACCTAGATGTGCTATCATATCATATTGCTTTGGGATGCCTCATATTGATGTCACCTCGCATCATATTGCTGTGACATCCAGATGTGCTATCATATCGTATTGCTCTGTGATACCTAGATGTGACATATTGCCTCAGTCTACAGTCAGTTCACACACAGATACTGTATGGTGCAACATACACACAACAAACATGCATTCTCCAACACACATAAAACATGTATACACACACACACACACACACACACACACACCCTAGTAAGTATGGCCTAAAAATGTGCAGGCCTTTTTTAATCACAGAGGGACAATAGGAGCTGGCATGTGTCATTTCACGCCTGTAAGAGAATTAATTACTTCCCCGTAATTACATGTCAGAAATGTGTGCCGTTCCTAACATTGATTCATTCCTGCAACACAAATTGGATTTACATGTGTGTGTGTGTGTGTGTGTGTGTGTGTGTGTGTGTGTGTGTGTGTGTGTGTGTGTGTGTGTGTATGTGTGTGTGTGTTTGTGTGTGATGACGAGACAGCTCATGCCACCTCATCAGTTCCAGTGAGATTGTCCATGGTGATCTCCTAGCCTTCTGTGTGTGTGTGTGTGTGTGTGTGTGTGTGTGTGTGTGTGTGTGTGTGTGTGTGTGTGTGTGTGTGTGTGTGTGTGTGTGTGTGTGTGTGTGTGTGTGTGTGTGTGCGTAAGGTGTTGTGAGTGTGTGTGTCTCCTGGCTTTTTTGTCATGATGTTGCCATGGTGCTGCTAGTCTGGCAAGCAGGTGTGATTGGTCTGGATTCCACCGATGCATTCCACCTTTATTCAGAACAGGTCACTCAGGAAGCCCACCACTCCAGTGTGTGTGTGTGTGTGTGTGTGTGTGTTTTGTGTGTGTGTGTGTGTGTGTGTGTGTGTGTGAGTGTGTGGGCTGTTGCGTTCCGCTCCTCTACCAGATCAAGACTATCACATGTTCACATGTCAGTTCTGCCTCAGTAGGGTCACTCAGAAGGGTGTGCGTGTGTGTGTGTTTGTCTATATGTGTATGAGTGGCTGTGTGTGTGTGTGTGCGGGTGCACATGTGTCAGTCAGTTGGCCCCACACAGTGCTATTTTAAAGAGCTACATGAATGCGGCCCATTTTCCCTTCACCAAGGTGTTTAATAGTAATGCACAGTTTTGGCAGCAGTGTTTGGGCTGCCGTGCTCTGTCTCATTAGTAATCCAAAGGAGAGAACAGGACCAAAAGGGCTTACCCTGCAACACACCCCCCTCACACACACACACACACACACACACACACACACACACACACACACACACACACACACACACAACACACACCTCCCATCTACTCTCACACTCTCCAGCCCCATATCCCCCCACCCCCCTCCCCCTCCAGGCCAGAGTAGCTATAGCAACCCTCTCACAGGTGTCCTTGGCCTTCATGTCCTAGCAGAAAGAGAGAGGGAGAGAAGGACACACACACACAGAAACCTTCTGTCTCCCACTCTCAGTCAGACTGTATTCCTGTGAGGAGAATCAGATACACACCTGAGGCACACAGGTTGTTGACTGACATCAGTATTAGCATAAGCGGTAGCGTTAGCCTTTTACTGTTCCTGTATGACAACTTGCAGCACCTTAATGCAGGGGGTTGCTAACAAACCTGGATTATGTTAATCTGGCTATTCGCTAATGCTAAGCCTTGAACACCATTATCTTCCTAGCTGCTGCAGGACCTTGTCAATGCGGTTGGCCAGCCGCTAACACCAGCTTTAAAAATCTTCCTAGCTGCTGCAGGACCTTGTCAATGCGGTTGGCTAGCCGCTAACACCAGCTTTAAAAATCTTCCTAGCTGCTGCAGGGACCTTGTCAATGCGGGGGGCTAACTTCCGATGATAAAGCAGTAGTAAAGCTTACTTCACAGGTCCTTAAGCGCTGGGGTAAACACACTCACAGAATGCTTTAAATAAATAGGTTGTCTGCCACAAAGTGGTAGTCTGACTGGATCTTAGTGTCTTACTACTTTCTTCTCCAACTTCTTCTTCTCTTTTTAATTTAGTTCCTCACAGCTGTCACCCACTTGTATTGATGTCTGAGTGTTTAGCTGATTGTATCGTGCTGGTTTTCCCCAATATTAGCGGTACTAGCTGTGGTAGTGGTGGTAGCAACGGGAGGTGAACTGATCTTCAGACGAGCTCCACTGTGTCTGTCTGTCTGTAGGACCTTCTTACACCACAGGGACTCAAACAAGCACTCTCCAAATATAGGCTTCCTGCTGTGTGGGTTTGGTGTGTGTGTGTGTGTGTGTGTGTGTGTGTGCTCCAGCACAGCTACTGCATATGTGTGTTTCTGTGTGTAGGCCTGTCTAGTAGTGTGTGAACTAGCTACTATGTGTGCCCAAAACAAGTACACTTCAAAATGCGGGCTTACTGCTGGGATATGTGCTAGATGTGTGTGTGTGTGTGTGTGTGTGTGTGTGTGTGTGTGTGTGTGTGTGTGCTCCAGCACAGCTACTGCATATGTGTGTTTCTGTGTGTAGGTCTGTCTAGTAGTGTGTGAACTAGCTACTATGTGTGCCCAAAACAAGTACACTTCAAAATGCGGGCTTACTGCTGGGATATGTGCTAGATGTGTGTGTGTGTGTGTGTGTGTGTGTGTGTGTGTGTGTGTGTGTGTGTGTGTGTGTGTGTGTGTGCATCTTGAAGACTCAGTCAGATGTGAACTCCATGATCTAGGCTAGTGCTGGTTGTCCCGATTAATGAGTGTAGCCTGATGGTTCTCAGTCAGACCAAATGTGGTCATTACCCACATGTAGTAGCACATGTAGTCATTACTCACATGTAGTAGCACATGTAGTCATTACCCACATGTCATTACACACATGTAGTCATTACCCACATGTCATTACCCTCATGTAGTCATTACACACATGTCATTACCCACATGTAGTCATTACACACATGTCATTACCCACATGTCATTACACACATGTAGTCATTACACACATGTCATTACCCACATGTCATTACACACATGTAGTCATTACACACATGTCATTACACACATGTAGTAGCACATGTAGTCATTACACACATGTCATTACACACATGTAGTAGCACATGTAGTCATTACACACATGTCATTACCCACATGTCATTACCCACATGTAGTCATTACACACATGTCATTACACACATGTAGTAGCACATGTAGTCATTACACACATGTCATTACCCACATGTCATTACCCACATGTAGTCATTACACACATGTCATTACACACATGTCATTACCCACATGTAGTCATTACACACATGTCATTACACACATGTCATTACCCACATGTAAGTCATTACACACATGTCATTACACACATGTCATTACCCAAATGTAGTCATTACACACATGTCATTACACACATGTCATTACCCACATGTAGTCATTACACACATGTCATTACACACATGTCATTACCCACATGTAGTCATTACACACATGTCATTACACACATGTCATTACCCAAATGTAGTCATTACACACATGTCATTACACACATGTCATTACCCACATGTAGTCATTACACACATGTCATTACACACATGTCATTACCCACATGTAATAGCACATGTAGTCATTACACACATGTCATTACCCACATGTAGTAGCACATGTAGTCATTACACACATGTCATTACCCACATGTCATTACCCACATGTAGTCATTACACACATGTCATTACCCACATGTAGTCATTACACACATGTCATTACCCACATGTCATTACACACATGTCATTACCCACATGTAGTCATTACACACATGTAGTCATTACACACATGTCATTACCCACATGTCATTACCCACATGTAGTCATTACACACATGTCACTACACACATGTCATTACCCACATGTAGTCATTACACACATGTCATTACCCACATGGTCATTACCCACATGTAGTCATTACACACATGTCATTACCCACATGTCATTACCCACATGTAGTCATTACACACATGTCATTACACACATGTCATTACCCACATGTAGTCATTACACACATGTCATTACCCACATGTCATTACCCACATGTAGTCATTACACACATGTCATTACCCACATGTAGTCATTACACACATGTCATTACCCACATGTAGTAGCACATGTAGTCATTACTCACACGTGGTAGCTCGGGCCAGTGCAAGTTATTTTAGCTAGCACTACTGACTGCTAGAGGTGCTGCTAGTCTAGCACTCATTAGTAAGTGGGCCAGACAAGCACAACCAGAGCAGCCTATCAGAACACACAAAAAGCCGAGACAGAGGCTAGTCATTTTGTACTGTGATGCATAGAAGCCTTGTGCTAGTCATTGCTTACCTATAGCAGGGATTAAAACTAATGACGTCCCGGCGACGTAATAAATTGTCATCGGGAGGATCAATATTCTAACTCGGGCCGACCTCGGGACGACGGGAAATTTGGCCAGCTACATTTTTCTATTTAAAAATTTTCATCACATTTGCAAACCAGAACGGTGGTCGGTGGGAAACAATTTATGTGAAAACGTAAATGGAACAGGACCTGGCTGGCTGCGCTCGCGTTTATATTGTTCTGTGAGTCAAGTGGCAACAATGTTGCAGCCTGTTGAGCTTGCACTGCTTACTGCTAGAGCTCGGACGAGGCGAAGCTGACTGTCACTTCAACTACTCAATACGATGTTGCGCTAAGGATGTCAGGAAGATAGGAAGCTAAGAAACTGTGGGAATTGTGGTAGAAAGATACTTTGATAATGATTAATACTTTAACCTCCACAAATTCAAACATGTCTACACATCCTCTGAAATTATTATGTTAAGCGATTCCATCACCTAGCCTACTCTAACTGGAATCGTCTGCTAATTAGCATCGTCTGCTAGCTAGCAAACGCAAATAGCCAGTCGTTGTACTGTTGAAACAATGTAATAACACACCGAAACTGTCTACTCATCACGCCGAGATTATTGGTTATCATACTCAAACGTTTCTGGTTGTGGTGGCGAAAGTAATTATCCACAAGTTATCGACCATCAACAAAACAGGTAG
>CM050217.1:1657500-1660000 GCA_027475355.1 Coilia nasus | reverse complement strand
GATATTCCATCCTCTTGTCTTTACACTGACAGTGGAAATAATATTTTAGGACATGCTTACTATTAGAATAAACATCATAACTAAGTGCGTTTTAACACATGCAACATGTTCATTATGAGTGTGTGTAAGTATTGTATATTGTGTTTGTGTATGGGGCTATGGGTCTGGAGAATGTGTGTGTGTGTGTGTGTGTGTGTGTGTGTGTGTGTGTGTGTGTGTGTGTGTGTGTGTGTGTGTGTATTTATAGAGAGTATTTGTCTGTAGAGATTGCATGTGTGTCCATAGGAGGTGTGTGTCATTACAGTGTGTGTTTCTGGTGTGTGCGAGTACACATCTGGTGTACTGAGGTGCTAACAACACAAAGTCAAGAGGTCATTACTGGGAAACACATAAAAGCCAGGGACCAACTGCCTCACACACACACACAAAGTCCAGCCCAGTGTCCCTGAGCAGAAAACACCTACAAAATAAGCAGAAGTAAAAGTTGGAGTATTTCCAAGTCTAGCTCTCCATTCTTAGTCCTTTCTGTCTATCTGTTTTCTCTATCTTTCTCTCCTTCTCTCTTTCTCTTACTCCCTCTTTCTCTCTTTCTCTTTCTCACTCTCTCTCTTCCTCTCCTCTTCCACACCATCTCTCTCTCTCCTCTCTTGCACTCCATACTTCTGTCTTTCTCTGTCTTTCTCTTTTTGGCCTTGGGCATTTCTCTTCTTCCTCTTCTTCTTCTCTCTCCCTCACTTTTTCTTTCTTCCCCCTCACACTCTGTTTTCTCTCTGGGTATGTGTCTTGGCCCAGATGCTTCTCCCTTCACCCTGTCTGATGTAATTGCATTGGGGAGAGTTGGCTTTAGCAGCGGTGTGTGTGTGTGTGTGTGTGTGTGTGTGTGTGTGTGTGTGTGTGTTTGTATGTGTGCTTGTGAGTGTGTGTGCTTGTGTGTCTGTGTGCATGGCTGACTGGCTCCAGGCTCCTCCAGAAAAGCAGTACTGGGTCAACAGTGCCCCACCATCGCTGTCCGTGGTGCTGATCCCCTGTGCTTTTTTGCTCTCCGTGGTGCTGATGGTCTGTGAGGCTGTTCTGGGTCCACAGTTGGCCTGTGGTCGCTGTGTGTTCTGTGCCCTGCAGTCGCTGTCCGTGGTTCTGAAGTTCTGCGCTCTGGTGCATTCCGACATATGCAGCCTCCGCGCTGTGGTCGCTGTCTGTGGTGCTGAAATATGTGCCATGTGGTTGCTGTCCATGGTGCTGAAGCTATGTGCCCTGTGGCTGTTGTCCGTGGTCCTGACGGCAGCCCATATGGCTGCAGTTCCACCCTGCTGCTACACATATCGCACCTATTTATCAGGGTCAGGACTCTATTGCCACTGCACAGCACACACACACACACACACACACACACACACACACACACACACCACACACACAGACACACACACACCATTCCCCCTTTCCTCACAAAAATAGGGTTTCATATTGTAATTGCTTTGACCAGTGTGAGCTCTGTAGTGTAAGGGTTGTGCGTGCGCAACACATGCACACCCACCCAAGCCACCCACCCACACACACACACACACACACACACACACACACACACACACACACACACACACACACACACACTACTGCTCCTGCTGGTTTCCAGGAGTCCATATGTGAGAGGCATGACCTCACCGCCAGTGCTCACTGATATGCTTCAGTATTTGCCACCGTAAGCCATACCAGCACTTCCTTTGGTGAGGTCTGTGTGTGTGTGTGTATGTGTGTGTATGAGTGTTTGTGTGTGTGTGTGTGTGTGTGTGTGTGTGTGTGTGTGTGTGTGTGTGTGTGTGTGTGTGAGAGAGAGAGAGAGAGAGTACCTGTGTTCTGGTGTGTGGGTCTGTAACTGTGTCCAGTGTTGTGTATCCTGCTTGTAATGTCTATGTCTTTTAGCAGGGACTGTAATCTATGCATGTGTCTGCGTGTGTGTGTGTTTGTATGGGACTGTGTATTCTGATAAAGGTAACGTGGCCCCTGTGTGTGTGTGTGTGTGTGTGTGTGTGTGTGTGCGTGCACTTCAGGGAAGACTGTAATCTGTGTATTCTGATAAGAGTAATATGGCCCGTGTGTGTGTGTGCGTGTGTGTGTGTGTGTGTGTGTGTGTGTGTGTGTGTGTGTGTGTGTGTGTGTGTGTGTGTGTGTGTGTTTGTACCATAAGGGGGTGCGCTTATCTCTCAACCTGCATGGCTGCAGAGGAGCCGTCTCCTCTTCTCTTTCTTCCTTCCTTTCCTTTTACCTCTCTTTCATTTTCTCTAGTTCTATCATCCTTTTCTCCACCATCCTCACACTCTCTCCTCTCCCTCCCATGTTTCCCTGCTCTGCGGCTACACATCACTATTTCTAACTTCATTACACGTTACACACGTACACACACACACACACACACACACACACACACACAAATTTCATCAATCATCATCAAGCATTTCTGTCCTAAATCTTACTGTGTGTGTGTGTGTGTGTGTGTGTCTGT
>CM050217.1:1645000-1647500 GCA_027475355.1 Coilia nasus | reverse complement strand
GCTGAGAGTAGACACACTTCCTGTCTCCCTTTTACTCACACACACACACACACACACACACACACACACACACACACACAGACACTCACACACACAGACACTCACACACACACACACACACACACACACACACACACACACACAGACACAGACACACACAGACACAGACACAGACACAGACACACACACACACACACACATCAGAGCAAAGCAGACTGGATGAGTCTGTCTAATACTGAGACATGACTGGCAGTCCTGAGAGTCTCAAGCAGACAGCTTTACCACTTACACACACCCACACACAAGCACACGCAAGCACACAAACACACACACACACATACACTCCCACCCACACACAAGTGCAGTCATGCACGTGCCCATGCACACACACACACACACACACACACACACACACACACACACACACACCTACCTCTGTGAGGGTGACGTGAGCGAGTGTGTGAGGGAGCTATTAGCCCCAGTGTGTGACAGTGATGAAGCTCGCCATGTTTGTAATAGATACAAATGATGAGCAAGGCCCGCTATTAGCTGTGAGGAATGTCCCGCATGCTGACGTCTTATTAAGCTGTCACACGGTAATGTGTGTGTGTTTGTGTGGTTGTGTGTTTGTGTGTGTGTGTGTGTGTGTGTGTTTGTGAGGTTGTGTGTGTGTATGTGTGTGGTTGTGTGTGTGTGTGTGTGTGTGTGTGTGTGTGTGTGGCATAATCTTGCTTAGGCAATAGTTGTGTTTGTGTGTATATGTATGTGTGTGGCATTGTGTTTCCCAGGTAATAGTTGTGTTTGTGTGTGTGTGTGTGTAGGGCATTGTGTCTCTCAGGTAATAGTGGTGTTTGTGTGTGTGTGTGTGTGTGTGTGTGTGTGTGGTGTAGTGTGTGTGGCTCAGGTAATAGTCTCCTCTTTGCTAAGGTCAGGTGTAATGACTGCTGCAGCATTTCATCACTTCATGAGCACACTGGGTGGCGTTGATAGGGCCACTTTTTAATTCAGAGGATGGAGGGGTGTGTGTGTGTGTGTGTGTGTGTTTGTCTATGTTGCTGTTGCTGTGTGTGTATTTATGTGGGTGTATATGTGCTTTGTTTTCCTATGGAAGCCTTTGGATCTGTGTGTGTTTGTGTGTGTGTGTGCCTGTGTGTGTGTGTGTGTTGTGTGTTTAGGTAACACTTTACAATTACATTTACAAAACAAAGGGTACATGAATATATATGTATTAATGCTTTAACTGCTGTATAAATCACAAAGAATTAATGATTAGTTTGTTTGTTTGTTTATTGACACACATCAGCTTCACCTTTACAGGAGCACTGTTCTTCCTGTGGTCAAACAATGAAATCATTTTTTACAAATGTATGCTCTTTTCTCTATACACTCTTCTCCTTTTTATATTTTCAAATTGTACAACCCAAAAACACAAAATACAACCAAACCAAAACAAACCCAAACAAGACACACAAGGAGAGGTAAGGTTATGTACAAGTTATATATGCTATATATGTTGGTTATGTAATATCATTAGTATTTAATATCATTAGTATTTAATATCATTAGTATTTCCTTTTACCAGATGTCCTTTAAATAAAGGGTAAAGAAAAAAAGACAGAAAGAAACAAAAAACCCAAAGAAAAACCCACTCTAAGTACATAATATAAAACAAATAAAAGATAGAAAATAATCATTGACTTTGTATTAACAAATACAATTTTAATTTCTTTTTAAAGGTTTTATCATTTTTTTCATTAACCAAAAACTGAGGAAGACAATTCCATGCAAACATTCCTCTGTAATGCATTGTCCTTTGTCCAGCCCCTGTTCTGATTAGGAAATATATGAATCATTAAAAACTACGCTATGCATTAATGTTTGACAAATACTGAGTCGTACATGATTTACTATTAAATCACGGTTAAGGAATGCTGGTATATCAGACCCTAATTAACGCCACAAATTAAGGTGTTAATTTTATGGTAGGTTAGAGTCCACCATCGTGGATCAATTTCTATTGGTAAACCAGACTAGTCATTTTCGATGGATGGATGGATGCATGGATGGATGGGTGGATCACTGATCTCTTCCTCACACAAACACCCTCTGTGATCTTTCGCACTCTCTCTCTCTCTCTCTCTCTCTCTCTCTCTCTCTCTCTCTCTCTCTCTCTCTCTCTCTCTCTCTCTCTCTCTCTCTCTCGTTCTCTCTCTTACTTTCTCTGTTATTCTCTTACTTTGTCTCTGGCACGCACGCACGCACGCATGCACACACACACACACACACACACACACACCACCGCACCACAGTACACTGTACCATCAATCATATACACAAGACAACCACATATCATACAACACCATACCTCCCTCTCTCTCTCTCTCTCTCTCTCTCTCTCTCTCTCTCTCTCTCTCTCTCTCTCTCTCTCTCTCTCTCTCTCTCTCTCTCTCTCTCTCTCTCTCTCTCTCTCTCTCTCTCTCTCTCTCTCTCTCTCTCTCTC
>CM050217.1:1622500-1632500 GCA_027475355.1 Coilia nasus | reverse complement strand
TCTCTCTCTTAATCTTTCTCTCACCCCCACCTCTCTCTCTCTCTGTCAGTCTCTCTGTTTGTCTTTCTCTCGTTCTCTCTCTCTTTCTCTCCCTGTCTCTCTGTCTCTTAATCTTTCTCTCTCACCTCCACCTCTCTCTCTCTGTCAGTCTCTCTCTTTGTCTTTCTCTCGTTCTCTCTCTCTTTCTCTCCCTGTCTCTCTGTCTCTTAATCTTTCTCTCTCACCCCCACCTCTCTCTCTCTGTCAGTCTCTCTCTTTGTCTTTCTCTTTCGCTCCTGCCCCTCCTCTCTGTTTCTCTGTCTGAATGGTAACACAGGTGAGGTGAGGTAGTGGCAGTGCTGATGTTGTGTGTGTGTGTGTGTGTGTGTGTGTGTGTGTATGTGTCAGCTGGTTGTTTAGAGTTGGAACAGAGTTCATCTGCAGGCCAACACTCATCTTTTTTCACTAGTCACCCTTTCTCCACTGACGGCCTTTTTTATCACTTATATCATGCCTCAGATACACACACACACACACACACACACACACACACACACACACACACACACACACACACACACACACACACACACAGATAAACAAACACGCCGTGTCTGTGCCCCTCCTGTCTACGTGTACTGTAGGTGATGCATGGTGCCAGTAACTGCATATGCATGCGCACGCACACACACACACACACACACATACACACACACGCACACACATACACACACTCTACACACACACACGCACACACATACACACACACACACACATACACACACACGCACACACATACACACACTCTACACACACACGCACACACATACACACACACACACACATACACACACACGCACACACATACACACACTCTACACACACACGCACACACATACACACACTCTAGTGCTTGCGGTTTTGTAGTGCTGCCACAAGGGCTTAGGCAGGTGGACAGCTGCCATGGCAACAGGCCCAAGATTAATTGAGCAACAACTCATGCTATGTGTGTGTGTGTGTCTGTGTGTGTGTGTGTGGGAGTTTGGCCAATTTCATTTCATTCCTCTTTTTCCCCTTGTGTTGTTGTTTATTTGTTAGTTTGAGCTCTTCTACATGAGTGCTTCTAACCTCATTTATTTGCCTTCCTCTTCATCTATTTCTGTTTATTGGACAGCACATATCTCTTTGAAATCCTCTGGGAGAAAGCATTAATAAGATTATTATTATTATTATTATTATTATTATTATGTGTTGCAGCCCTGGAGCATTATGGAGCAGTATGTTCCACCCCCCTCTACACACACACACAGATACACACACACACAGATACACACACACACACACACACACACACAAACAGATACACACACACATGCTCCCTCCGAGCTTCTCCACCCTTCCAGCTGTTCCTCTGCAGTTTGACTGCATGTGGCGGTAATTACGCGCAGCAGAAAGGGTGCCGGCACGCTCGCCGCTGAAAGGGTGCCGGCACGCTCGCCGCTGAAAGGGTGCCGGCACGCTCGCCGCTGAAAGGGTGCCGGCACGCTCGCCGCTGTCACAACAGTGCGCAAAACAACTTCAGCGGTGGAGGCGCACAAATGGAGTCAGAGACACAGGCCCCATATGAGTCCATAGGAGACCATTACCCACAGACTATTCACAAGGGGCATTGCAGTGTGCTCGCAGTCAGCACCACACACACTCACACACATTGTAGTGTGCTTGCAGTCACCATGACAGACACACACACACAGTGAATCCACCCTTTTACCCATATGACTGTGCACACACACACACACATCTTTTCCAAGGTGATGTGAGACATGCTCTCCTGCCATTAGTAAATCTGTGTCTTGCTCTTTGGACCATTATTGATTTCAGTATGCTTCCTACTGCTCCCTTTCCATTGATCTTGCAGTCCTTATTGATTTTAGTGTGGTTGGGTAGGTTAGTGTGAATTCTCACACCAAAACGTTATCATAGATGAAAGAGTTAACGGCAGAGGCAGACAAAGCGGCTTGAGAGAGTAAAAGTCCTGAGTCCAGATATTTATTCTGTCTGTACTCCCAACACGGGGGATTTCACTAATTAGCTCATCTACCTGGCTGAAGAGGTGTGCTAATTGGATCAGCTGCTTCAGTGAATTTGCTGGAAGAAATATGTGGTTAACAGTTACTATGACGACCGCAGTATTAACCTCTGTAGTGCCCCTGCCGTAGTGCCGCTGATTGAGCAGTGCGCAAATCTCTAACACATTGTTTAAATCCTGGTTTCAGAAAAACTGATGTTGAAACGCACTTCAAGTTAAACGATCAGTCTGTCAGATGTCATATTTATGTGGACTGTTATATATTTATATATTTCAGTGGTCTTGTGGCTCATACATTGCCTTGTGTATGACTGTCAAAAAGGCGGGGTAACACAATTTTCCGGGCAGATAGACATTTAAGTATTATTTTACCTTATCTTAGCTTATTTACTTAGCTATCTTATCCTACCTTATTTACTTAGCTGCCTTAGCTTAGCTTAGATTAGCTTATCTGTCATCTGAAGATGACTTTTCGCATGACTCCTGTCCTGTCTGTCATGATGAAGAAGACCTAAGACATAATTCCCATTTGTGTGTGTGTGTGTGTGTGGTTGTGTCACAGCTGGGACGACGTACATCTTCGGGAAGGGAGGAGCCCTCATCACCTACACCTGGCCGCCCAACGACCGACCCAGCACGCGGGCAGACCGGCTGGCCGTGGGCTTCAGCACGCAGCTCAAGGACGCCGTGCTGGTGCGGGTCGAGAGCGCGCAGGGACTCGGAGACTACCTGGAGGTCCACATAGTAAGTGTGTGTGTGGGTGTGTGTGTGTGGGTGGGTGTGTGTGTGGGTGGGTTGGTATGTGTCTGTGCTACAGCCTTTTGGACTCAGAGACTACCTGGAGGTCCACATAGTAACTGTGTGTGTGTGTGTGTGTGTGTCTGCTACAGTACCACTGGGGAGCTCCATCAAGAGTGGTTCCAAGGGGATTATGGGAGTCAGGAAGTTTAGACTTGCTTGGTGATACCCTGTGGCAGATGCTTAGTGGTATCCCTACGGGAGATATATGCTTAGTGATATCCCTACGGGGGATATATGCTTGGTGATGTGTGTGTGTGTGTGTGTGAGTGGGGAGGGGTTATGCTTGTGGTTTTTCATTTCCCTACGACATCCCAGGGGTGCAGTGCTCAGGCCGTTGGGTCTGTTGTAGGGAAGGAAGGTCTGTTGTAGGTGTTTTCAGATAAAAGGTAAAGGTGTTATAGGTGTTATAGGTGTTTTAGGGGAATGTACTCTCCCCATACTATCCTAGGGCTGATAGCCTCAAGGTGTGATGCATTCTCACCTCTTATAGGTGTGTTTTCAGGTGAAGCATTATCTCCATGATTTAGGGATTATAGTCATACCCCAAAAGTATTGGTTTGAGGAGATGTTTCAGGTGTTTCCAGCTGAAGTATTTTATTTCTGACATGGCAAGGGATATATCCTCAGGGTGTTTGCTCTTTGGAGCTATTACAGGTCTTCCCAGGTGAAGTACGATCTTTATGATATTCCGTTGGTAATATCCCCAGGCTGTTTGGCTTAAGGAGATTTTACAGGTGAAGTACGATCTTTATGATATTCCGTTGGTGATATCCCCAGGCTGTTTGGCTTAAGGAGATTTTACAGGTAACGTACAATCTTTATGATATTCCGTTGGTGATATCCCCAGGCTGTTTGGCTTAAGGAGATTTTACAGGTAACGTAAGATCTTTATGATATTCCGTTGGTGATATCCCCAGGCTGTTTGGCTTAAGGAGATTTTACAGGTGAAGTACTATCTTTATGATATTCTGTTGGCAATATCACCAGGCTGCTTGGCTAAAGGAGATTTTACAGGTGAAGTACGATCTTTATGATATTCTGTTGGCAATATCACCAGGCTGCTTGGCTAAAGGAGATTTTACAGGTGAAGTACGATCTTTATGATATTCCGTTGGTAATATCCCCAGGCTGCTTGGCTAAAGGAGATTTTACAGGTGAAGTACGATCTTTATGATATTCTGTTGGCAATATCACCAGGCTGTTTGGCTTAAGGAGATTTTACAGGTGAAGTACGATCTTTATGATATTCTGTTGGCAATATCACCAGGCTGCTTGGCTAAAGGAGATTTTACAGGTGCTTCCAGGTGGAGTACAGTCTCCATGCTGTGCGAGCGGTGATATCCTGGGGGTGTTTCCTCTACGCCCCTCTTAAAGGTGTGCCCAGGTAAAGGGCTACCTGTTGGGCTGAGGAGTGACCTGGGGGCTCCTGCAGAACAGAGGCTCTTAAAGGTGTGCCCAGGTAAAGGGCTACCTGTGGGGCTGAGGAGTGACCTGGGGGCTCCTGCAGAACGGAGGCTCTTAAAGGTGTGCCCAGGTGAAGGGCTCCCTGTGGGGCTGAGGAGTGACCTGGGGGCTCCTGCAGAACGAAGGCTCTTAAATGTGTGCCCAGGTGAAGGGCTACCTGTGGGGCTGAGGAGTGACCTGGGGGCTCCTGCAGAACGGAGGCTCTTAAAGGTGTGCCCAGGTGAAGGGCTACCTGTGGGGCTGAGGAGTGACCTGGGGGCTCCTGCAGAACGGAGGCTCTTAAAGGTGTGCCCAGGTGAAGGGCTACCTGTGGGGCTGAGGAGTGACCTGGGGGCTCCTGCAGAACGGAGGCTCTTAAAGGTGTGCCCAGGTGAAGGGCTACCTGTGGGGCTGAGGAGTGACCTGGGGGCTCCTGCAGAACGGAGGCTCTTAAAGGTGTGCCCAGGTAAAGGGCTACCTGTGGGGCTGAGGAGTGACCTGGGGGCTCCTGCAGAACGGAGGCTCTTAAAGGTGTGCCCAGGTGAAGGGCTACCTGTGGGGCTGAGGAGTGACCTGGGGGCTCCTGCAGAACGGAGGCTTTTACTTGGTTTCCTTTTGGGGGCTTGGGGAGGGTGGAAGGATATGTATGGAGTGCTTCTGGACACACTTAGAGGCTCCCTTGAAGATGATGTTTTTCACCTCACGAATCTACAGTTAAAGTTTGCCTGCCAGCATGTTTGTGTAGTCTCTCATCTGTGTGTGTGTGTGTGTGTGTGTGTGTGTGTGTGCTTGTGTGTGTGTAGATGTGTAGGTGTGGAGCTCTCTGAGACTTAAGTTGAGGGGGGTCTTAGTGGGGTACCAGCGCAGTTGTTTTGGGGGGCTGTTGGGAGCTCTTGCCTTAACACACACACACACACACACACACACACACACACTTTCTCCACTGCATGAAATATGGCAACGGTCAGAACTAGGAGGAGAGAGCAGCAGTACTCCCCCTGGCCCTCTGTGATATCAGTATCCACAGGAAGCACACCGCTACAAAGAGGAGTTTGACTTCAGCACCCCAGAGTGTGCAGTTAAATGTAGGCACTTCTGAGGCGATTTTCACAGTCTTTTATATCTCGAAGTGAAGACTTTCACTGGTCACTGTTAACCCTGGTGGTTTCCTGCAGACTGTCTGAGATTATGCCCAAGCTGTCTGTGAAACATCCTACAGTCTGTGTTTAAGGTAGGAGTCGAGGGACACACTCTGATATGCTGTTAAGCACTGAAGCGTATGCATGATGGGAGTTTCAGCAGCAGGCCTCGGATTGCTCTTGTATGCAACTGCACTTCTTTTGGACCTTTCATCCAAAAGGCTTCTTTGGTTCTGGCCTGATGATGGGGAACCAGGAGCTATATCTCTGGGTCATCTCTCTACACCCCTCATCATGTGACCACACCCCTCATCATGTGACCAAAGGGCCAGGAGCTATATCTCTGGGTCACTGGAGGTGGAGCTGTAAGCTGTAGACCACACCCCTCATCATGTGACCACACCCCTCATCATGTGACCAAAGGGCCAGGAGCTATATCTCTGGTCCACTGGAGGTGGAGCTGTGAGCTGTAGACCACACCCCTCATCATGTGACCAAAGGGCCAGGAGCTATATGTCTGGTCCACTAGAGGTGGAGCTGTGAGCTGTAGCCGCCATCAGCTCCTTTGACTATCATTAGCTCTTTTGATTACCATGATGTAGATGAATAACAATCTTTGCAGACATACTTTCTTGTGCTCGTTCAGGTAATTGTCAGTACTTACCTGCAAAGCTTGGGCACTGAGCCTCTCTGGGATGCCTGTTTCAGGTCCAGTTGCACTCGTGGTCTGAATGATTTAGCTATGATGAAAATATCCCTGTGGTAGATGCCAGCCTGACCACATCCAACTTGTGTATGTTTGTGTGTGTGTGGCAGAGAGGTAGAGAGTATTTTCATGTCTAACCCACACGTGTGTGTTTGTGTGTGTGTTTGTGTGTTAGAGAGAGGTAGAGAACAAGCTTGAAGTTTTGAGCTCTGCAATTAGCAATTTATTTTCTAAACCTCTTTTCTTACAGTTACAGTCATGCATAAATTGTGCTCCAAGTTTGTGTGTGTGAGTGAGTGGGTGAGTGTGTGTTTGTGTGTGAGTGGGTGAGTGTGTGTGTTTATGTGTATATGCTACAAGGTGTTTGATGTTGCAGCATATAAAGTTAGCTTATTGGAGTGACTTAAACCAAGTGAGAAATCACTCGGAAATTTTTTTGACAAGATGATGAATCATACTTGAAGTGCAGCAGGCACAGTCTCCAGTCGACTGTGTGTGTGTGTGTGTGTGTGTGTTCAGGGGAAACTTGTTCACTACTAACTTCTCTGTTCCTAATTGGAATGGAGGCAATGAACAGATGGGGGAGTTTAAAGCCTGCAGACTCCAAACACACACACACACACACACACACACACACACACACACACACAGGTTGAAAAAGTTTCTTGTTTATCAGATGAGCTGTGTGAAGAAAGGCGGTAGAGAAGGTGCAGCAAGGTGCGGCCTCGTCATTGACAATCTGTCACACACACACACACACTACACTCCTGTCATTGACACTCTTCAGTCACACACACATACACACACACACACACACACAGACTCACGCACACACACATTGTGGCTTTGTCACTGACACTTGGACACTTGTGAGGCTGAAAACATTGAGTCAGCTTCCCTGTCACTCTCATACCACACACACGCGCACGCACGCACACACACACACACACACACAGCAGATTTGCATACTGGTAATAGACAGAAGACAGAATCCCTTGAGACCGAGGCCCTTCAGTGCTTCACTTTTATGTTTACTTGCTCTCAAGATCCTTGAGCCCCCTAACACCTCTTTTAAACCTGTATAAATATTTAATTGCCTCCTTATACCATTTATAACCTTAATAGCCCCCTTACAACCCCCTTTATAAACTCGTAATAACCACTCATCAGCATTATCAGCAATAACTAGCATTTTGTTAGCTAGGCTACAGCTTTTTGCTAACTGCTTTCTCATGCTCCGTGCATAGTGGAGGAATTTGACATAGAATAAAATTATTTAACGACAACAGGACGCCCTTGCAGTGATTTTATAAGGCAATTAAAACACATAAGGCCTTTTATAAATGCATTAACACTTCCTCTAAACGGCTCGTTGACCTCTGCACACTACGCTCGTGATTAGACTCATCGTGCAAATTTGTTTTAATGGAAGTCGTTGGTTTAATTATTAAACCCTGGCTGGAGCACACACACACACACACACACACACACACCCTACACACACATACACACACACATACACACACACACCCTACACACATACACACACACACACACACACCCTACACACACATACACACACATACACACACACAAGCATGAACACACACACACACACATTTGTTTTAATGGAAGCCGTCGTTTTAATTGTTAAACCCTGGCTGGAGCACACACACCCACCCTACACACACACACACACACACACATACACACATACACACACACACACAAGCATGAACACACACACACACACACAAGTTTGTTTTAATGGAAGTCGTTGGTTTAATTATTAAACCCAGGCTAAAGCAGTCATGGAGTCGCATGCTCATGCAGAGCCAGACCACACTCTGCCAGGCATGTTTAAGCACACACACACACACACACACACACACACACACACTGCCCTGACATGCCGTGACTTTAGTGATAAAACACCACACACACAGAGACACACACATACAGAATTACACTAACTAAAAATCAAAAGTTAGAAGATTAGGACTGTTTGGTCTGTGTTCATTTTTCCCTGTGTGTGTGTGCGTGTGTGTGCGTGCGTGCGTGCGCGTGTGTGTGTGTGTGTGTGCGTGTGGTGTTGTATCACTAAAGTCACGACACAAATATGTATTTTCTCACCTCAGGTTAGTGACTAGGGGGGTGCCATGCTGAGAGCGGTGCCTTGCTGAGGAGAGGGAGCCATGCTGGTAACAGTGATTAGAGCAGATATAGTAGTGCTGATGATGTGATGGTAATGATGCTGATGGTGATGGTGGTAATGATGCTGATGATGATGGTGGTAATGATGCTGATGATGATGGTGGTGATGATGGTGGTGATGATGGTGGTGATGTGATGGTAATGATGCTGATGGTGATGATGGTGGTGATGATGTGATGATGGTGATGATGTGATGGTAAGGATGCTGATGATGGTGGTGATGATGGTAATGATGCTGATGATGTGATGGTGGTGATGTGATGGTAATGATGCTGATGATGTGATGGTAATGATGCTGATGGTGATGATGGTGGTGATGATGGTAATGATGCTGATGGTGATGATGGTGATGTGATGGTGATGATGCTGATGATGTGATGGTAATGATGGTGATGATGATGGTGGTGATGATGGTGATGATGTGATGGTGATGATGCTGATGATGTGATGGTAATGATGCTGATGATGATGGTGATGATGGTGGTGATGATGGTGATGATGTGATGGTAATGATGGTGATGTGATGGTGATGATGCTGATGATGTGATGGTAATGATGGTGGTGATGATGGTGATGATGGTGATGATGTGATGGTAATGATGCTGATGATGATGGTGATGATGGTGGTGATGATGGTGATGATGTGATGGTAATGATGGTGATGTGATGGTGATGATGGTGATGATGTGATGGTAATGATGGTGATGATGTGATGGTAATGATGCTGATGATGGTGGTGATGATGGTGGTGATGATGGTGGTGATGATGGTGATGATGTGATGGTAATGATACACGCAGCAACATAAATACACACAATTAGTACCCCCTCTCCACGTCTCTTTATCTCTCTCTCTCTCTCTCTCTCTCTCTCTCTCTCTCTCTCTCTCTCTCTCTCTCTCTCTCTCTCTCTCTCTCTCTCTATTACACACAAACATACACACACACTTCACACAGCAGTTGGAGAGGTTAGCCTGTAGTGCTATTAACAGACAGACAATCGCATAATCACATGTACACAAATCACATATACACAAATTATATATACACTAACCACATATACACAAATTAGACATACTCTACACATACACATACACACATACAGTACACATACACATACATATACACAAATTAGACATACTCTACACAAATCACATATATACAAATCACACTCTACACAAATCACACTCTACACACATTACAGATATACAAATCAAACTCTACACAAATCACACTCTACACACATTACAGATACACAAATCAAACACAAATCACATGTACACAAATCAGACTACTATACACACACCACATATACACACGTTACATATACACACATCATATATACACACATCACATATACACAAACGACATGTACTCTTCACAGATCACATATACTCTTCACAGACCACATGTACTCTTCACAGATGACTTACACTCTTTACAGATCACATATACTCTTCACAGATCACATATACTCTTCAGAGATCACATACACTCTTCACACATCACATATACTCTTCAAACATCACATATACTCTTCACAGATCACATATACTCTTCACAGATCACATATACTCTTCACAGATCACATATACTCTTCACAGACCACATGTACTCTTCACAGATGACTT
>CM050217.1:1615000-1617500 GCA_027475355.1 Coilia nasus | reverse complement strand
AGGACTGTGGAGTGGGAGAGGGGGAGAGATTATTGGGGGGGGGGGCAGAGGACTGTGGAGGGGAGAGGGGGAGAGATTATTGGGGGGGGGGGGGCAGAGGACTGTGGAGTGGGAGAGGGGGGGGGTGTGTAGGCATTTTGTAAAGCCACACATTCATCGCAGAGCCTCCCATAACAGTCTATAGCAGGGGTGCCCTGAGTGGAGGAGAAGATGGAGAGAGAGCGTGTGCAGGAAGGACAGGGCTGGGTGTGACGGAGGTCAGACCTCAGTAGGGGGGAGGGTTGGCTGAAATGAAAAAGAGGAGAGGACATTAAGAAAAAGAGGAGAGGATGATCAGTGGGAGAAAAGAGGAGAGGACATTAAGAAAAAGAGGAGAGGATGATCAGTGGGAGAAAAAAGAGAACAGGAGGACCAACGGAAGGGGGAGCGAAAGCATGTTGAACAGAGAGAGAGAAAAGATGGAGAGAAAGATAAATGTGCGCTCCTCCACAAGAGGAAGCCACGTAAGCCTCGGAGACCTTCTAATTAACACCAATTACCACATTTTCACATTTTATTTAGCACAATGGGCCTCACTGCCAGCCTCGTATGCCCATGACCTTGTTTCAGGTGTGATGTGGTGTTCAGAGAGTCATTCCATTTCAGACTCCACAAAAAAACTCAAATGCATTTCAATTTAATGAAGTTGGTAACCTGCTGAACAGATTGGCCTACACAACTTTGCTGATTGAATTTTCCTTCCATGGTGCGCCCAGTCAATAAATAAACTATTCAATTTGTCCATAAATGTCCACATAAGCACAAAATATCCTGACTCAAACACTCAGCACTGCACAAAGCACTGATGGAACACTTTTAGGCTACCATTAAAACAATCCTTCAGCGTAATTTAACTAAATTCTGTTTTGCATACACACAGAGTTCCATGCCGTAATCTGTGGCACTGCGCCTGACTGGTCCATTGTGTATGGTCCCTGAAACCTGACTGGATGCACGGCACGGCACGGCACGGCACAGCTCGGCACGGCACGGCACGGCACAGCTCGGCAAACACCAGTAATTACGAGTCAGGTAATCAGAGAGAGCGTAGCCAGTTGGCTGCTGTGAGTTGCGAGAAAGCCGTGAGCTAAATTAATTACCTACAGCCAGGGCCATGTGTAACCAGCCGCTCTGTAGCCTGCATCCATACACTCTCCCTGCATACACACACTCAGCCTACAGCCTGCATACACACGCACTCACTCTATAGCCTGCATACACACACTCACCCTGCATACACACACTCACTCTACAGCGTGCATACACACACACTCACTCTCTATAGCCTGCATACACACACACTCACTCTATAGCCTGCATACACACACTCACTCTATAGCCTGCATACACACACTCACCCTGCATACACACACTCACTCTACAGCCTGCATACACACACTCACTCTACAGCCTGCATACACACACACTCACCCTGCATACACACACTCACTCTACAGCCTGCATACACACACTCACTCTACAGCCTGCATACACACACACTCACCCTGCATACACACACTCACTCTATAGCCTGCATACACACACTCACTCTATAGCCTGCATACACACACTCACTCTACAGCCTGCATACACACACACTCACCCTGCATACACACACTCACTCTATAGCCTGCATCCACACACTCACTCTATAGCCTGCATCCACACACTCACCCTGCATACACACACACTCACTCTATAGCCTGCATACACACACACTCACTCTATAGCCTGCATACACACACTCACTCTACAGCGTGCATACACACACTCACTCTATAGCCTGCATCCACACACTCACCCTGCATACACACACTCACTCTATAGCCTGCATACACACACACTCACTCTACAGCGTGCATACACACACACTCACTCTATAGCCTGCATACACACACACTCACTCTATAGCCTGCATCCACACACTCACCCTGCATACACACACTCACTCTACAGCCTGCATCCACACACTCACCCTGCATACACACACTCACTCTACAGCCTGCATCCACACACTCACCCTGCATACACACACTCACTCTACAGCCTGCATACACACACACTCACTCTACAGCCTGCATACACACACACTCACTCTATAGCCTGCATACACACACACTCACTCTACAGCCTGCATACACACACACTCACTCTATAGCCTGGCAACAACAAAGTCATGCTATGTCCTCCCTCCACACACACACCTCTTGGCTAGCGTCACACCCTGGCTACAGCCCCCCTCCCTCTCCATCTCCCTCTCTCCCCTCTTCCTCTCCCCCACTGTCTTCCTCTCTTTCCCTCCCTCTCCATCTCCCTCTCTCCCCCTCTTCCTCTCCCCCACTGTCTTCCTCTCTTTCCCTCCCTCTCCATCTCCCTCTCTCCCCCTCTTTCTCTCCCCCACTGTCTTCCTCTCTTTCCCTCCCTCTCCATCTCTCTCCCCCTCCCTCCTTCCCCCTCTCTC
>CM050217.1:1605000-1610000 GCA_027475355.1 Coilia nasus | reverse complement strand
TACACTACTCTACTCTACACTACTCTACTCTACTCTACTCTACTCTACTCTACTCTACGCTACTCTACTCTCTACTCTACTCTACTCTACTCTACTCTACTCTACACTACTCTACTCTACACTACTACTCTACTCTACTCTACACTACTCTACTCTACTCTACTCTACTACTCTACTCTACTACTACTCTACTCTACTCTACACTACTCTACTCTACACTACTCTACTCTACACTACTCTACTCTACTCTACTACTACTCTACTCTACAGTACTCTACACTACTCTACGCTACACTACTCTACGCTACTCTACGCTACTCTACGCTACACTACTCTACACTACTCTACTCTACTCTACACTACTCTACACTACACTACTCTCTACTCTACTCTACACTACTCTACACTACTCTACACTACTCTACTCTACTCTACTCTACTCTACTCTACTCTACTCTCTACTCTACTCTACTCTACACTACTCTACTACTCTACTCTACTCTACTCTACTCTACACTACTCTACTCTACACTACTCTACTACTCTACTCTACTCTACACTACTCTACTCTACACTACTCTACTCTACTCTACTACTCTACACTACACTACTCTACTCTACACTCTACTCTACTCTACTCTACTCTACACTACTCTACTACTCTACTCTACACTACTCTACTCTACTACTCTACACTACACTACTATACTCTACTCTACACTACTCTACTCTACTCTACTCTACACTACACTACACTACTCTACACTACTCTACACTACTCTACACTACTCTACACTACTCTACTCTACTCTACTTTAATCTACTCTACTCTACTCTACTCTATCTGGGCCCAATCCAGTGTGTGTGTGCTACAACAGAGGAGCTCATAGCCCAGTGTGTGTGTGCTAAGAGGGTTTATAAGGCTCAGCGTGTGTGTGCTAAGAGGGTTTATAAGGCTCAGTGTGTGTGTGCCAAGAGGGTTTATAAGGCTCAGTGTGTGTGTGCTAAGAGGAGCTCAGGGCCGAGTGTGTGTGTGCTAAGAGGGTTTATAAGGCTCAGCGTGTGTGTGCTAAGAGGGTTTATAAGGCCCAGTGTGTGTGTGCTAAGAGGGTTTATAAGGTCCAGTGTGTGTGTGCTAAGAGGGTTTATAAGGTCCAGTGTGTGTGTGCTAAGAGGAGCTATAAGGCCCAGTGTGTGTGTGCTAAGAGGGTTTATAAGGTCCAGTGTGTGTGTGCTAAGAGGGTTTATAAGGTCCAGTGTGTGTGTGCTAAGAGGGTTTATAAGGTCCAGTGTGCGTGTGCTAAGAGGAGCTATGAGGTCCAGTGTGTGTGTGCTAAGGGGAGCTCATAGCCCAGTGTGTGTGTGTGCTAAGGGGAGCTCATAGCCCAGTGTGTGTGTGCTAAGGGGAGCTCATAGCCCAGTGTGTGTGTGTGCTAAGGGGAGCTCATAGCCCAGTGTGTGTGTGCTAAGAGGTTTATGAGGCTCAGTGTGTGTGTGCTGCAACAGAGGGCGTGGGGTCCCAGGTACAGCAGCTCAGTCAGGACAGGGTTAGGGTTAGGGTTAGGGTTAGGGTTAGTGGTGCTGGGGGCTGCTGACCTCCTGCCTCACAGGTCATGCTGTATCAACAGCTGGGAGAGAGAGAGGGAGGAGGAGGAGAGAGAGAGAGAGGCAGAGAGAGAGAGACAGAGAGATGACTTAAAGAGAAACAGGTAGAGCGAGACAGCTGGGAGAGAGAGAGGGGAGGAGGAGAGAGAGAGAGAGGCAGAGAGAGAGAAACAGTGACAGAGAGAGAGAGAGAGAGAGAGAGATGACTTAAAGAGAAACAGGTAGAGCGAGACAGGAGTTTAAGGAAAAAGAGGCCGAGTTTGAATATTGTGGATAAGTTTCCATACTAAAAACATGAGGAGAACGTGGGAAAGAATAAGAAAGAGAGAGAGGGAGAGAGAGGGGGGAGCAAGAGTGGATTGTGGGAGAGAGTGAGAGAAGAGAGAGGGATGAGAGGGAAGAAACAGAGCGAGAGAAGGTAAAGCTGTCAGGGGCCTAACCCTAACCCTAACCCTAACTCATCATAATATCTCCTGCAGCAGCAGCAAATCCCTGCTGTCAGGGGCTAACTCATCATAATATCTCCTGCAGCAGCAGCAAATCCCTGCGAGACACTAAGACATGAACCCATGCAGTCAACATTCTCTCTCCCTCTCTCTCTTTCTCCCTCACACACACACACACACACATAAACTCTCTCTCTATTTCTCTCTCTTTCTCACACACACTCTCCCTCTCTCTCTTTCTCCCACACACACACACACACATAAACTCTCTCTCTATTTCTCTCTCTCTCACACACACACACACACTCTCTCTCTCTCTTTCTCACACACACTCTCCCTCTCTCTCTTTCTCCCTCACACACACACACACACACACACACACACACAATCTCTCTCTCTATTTCTCTCTCTCACACACACACACACACTCTCTCTCTTTCTCACACACACTCTCCCTCTCTCTCTTTCTCCCTCACACACACACACACATAAACTCTCTCTCTATCTCTCTCTCTCACACACACACTCTCTCTCTCTCTCTCTCTCTCTCACACACACACTCTCTCTCTCTCACACACACACACTCTCTCTCTCTCTCTCTCTCACACACACTCTCTCTCTCTCTCTCTTTCTCACACACACTCTCCCTCTCTCTCTCTTTCTCCCTCACACACACACACACATAAACTCTCTCTCTCTCTCTCTCTCTCTCACACACACACTCTCTCTCTCTCTCTTTCTCCCTCACACACACACTCTCTCTCTCTCTCACACACACACACTCTCTCTCTCTCTCTCTCACACACACACTCTCTCTCTCTCTCTCTCTTCTCACACACACACTCTCCCTCTCTCTCTCTTTCTCCCTCACACACACACACATAAACTCTCTCTCTATCTCTCTCTCTCTCACACACACACTCTCTCTCTCTCTTTCTCCCTCACACACACACTCTCTCTCTCTCACACACACACTCTCTCTCTCTCTCTCTCACACACACACTCTCTCTCTCTCTCTCTCTTTCTCACACACACTCTCCCTCTCTCTCTCTTTCTCCCTCACACACACACACACATAAACTCTCTCTCTATCTCTCTCTCTCTCACACACACACTCTCTCTCTCTCTCTTTCTCCCTCACACACACACTCTCTCTCTCTCTCACACACACACTCTCTCTCTCTCTCTCTCTCACACACACACTCTCTCTCTCTCTCTCTCTCACACACACACTCTCTCTCTCTCTCTCTCACACACACACTCTCTATCTCTCTCTCTCTCACACACACACTCTCTCTCTCTCTTTCTCCCTCACACATACACACAAACTCTCTCTCTATTTCTCTCTCTCTCTCACACACACACACACACACACACTCTCTCTCTCTCTCTCTCTCTCTCCCTCACACACACACACACACATAAACTCTCTCTATTTTTCTCTCTCTCTCATACACACACACACTCTCTCTCTCCCTCTCTCTCTTTCTCCCTCACACACACACACACACACACACACACACACGCTCTCTCTCACACACACACTCTCATTCTCTCTCAAACAGAAGCAAACACACACATACACACATACTTAGACAGAACCAGCACTGTCCTCTCTAGCACATTAGAGGCCTTTCATTCTGATCTGGCAGTCACACACACACACACACACACACACACACACACACACACACACACACACAAACAGGAAGGGGTCGAGGGACTCACCGCTATTCCGGTTCTTGCGGTTGGACTTGCCGCCGCTCAGCAGCATTTTTAAGCTGTTCCTGAACATGACTCCCCCAGTCTGTACCGGGCTATGGAGAGATCTGCAGACAGAGAGAGAGGGAGAGAGAGAGAGTCATCATCCATGGTTAGATACCAGCAGAAATCCCTGAACCTGGACTCCAAATGATTTATCTGCCAGCCAGACGGCCCCTCGCCATCCATCACGTCTGACCCCTTCGCTATTCCCCACTCCTCCATCACGAGCCCTTCCACACTCCCCACTCCTCCATCACGAGCCCTTCCACACTCTCCACTCCTCCATCACGAGCCCTTCCACACTCTCCACTCCTCCATCACGAGCCCTTCCACACTCTCCACTCCTCCATCACGAGCCCTTCCACACTCTCCACTCCTCCATCACGAGCCCTTCCACACTCTCCACTCCTCCATCACGAGCCCTTCGCTATTCCTCGCCCTTCAGAAGGCCTGACAGCAGCAGCCGACCCTGGCCCACACACGGCCAGCACACGCCCCGGATCCGCCCTGGACATGTCCTGGACTCCGCAGGGTCAGACATCAGAATGCATATAGAGTCAAGAATCAATAATCAAGACTCAAGAATCAAGAATCAAGAATCACGTGCGTATTTGTACAGGTACTAGGACCAGTGAACTGGAGATTGCGACAAATGCTCTATTCTGTGCAAGAAAAGAATCTCTAAAAAGAAATAAAAATAATAATAATATTTAAAATAAAATGAATAAATAAAGGCTTATAACCAAGTGAGTTGAGGACATTATGCACGCATAACCCGCATGTTGTGGGGGAAGATTAGTCCCTCAGTTGTGGTCTTAAAAAACAAAAGCGCTTTCCAGAGGGCAGCTTCTGAAAGATATTATGACTGGGGTGGTGTAAGGAATCAAGATAAGATCAAGATATGATCTAGCCCATGGGATCTTATTAGGACAAGACCTGACCCAGTACTTTTGCTGCCGGCTTAAAGACTGAGTGAAGTCAAAACAATACTGTCTCCAAGTTCCTCAGAGCAAAAAAAAAAAAGAGTTCTTACTAATCACTGTTGTCACTTTCAGACAAGTATAAATGGTGCTACAAGGTCAAGCCAGGTGTCAAAGTGGGGAAAATATAAAAACTATAGGCAGCACGTTCTGTGCTCGTTTACCTCACTGTGAGAGAAGTCCTCTGAGAAGACTCAGTGAAACC
>CM050217.1:1595000-1600000 GCA_027475355.1 Coilia nasus | reverse complement strand
ATTCCGGACGAGATAAGGAGACCAGCGGGGTCCCCTTGGATTATTATCGGAGCCGGCAGACGCAAGAGGCGCCGACGAGATAGGAAGCAGAAGCGTGGATGCAGAGCGGGTCTGTTGACCAAGCTCAAGAAACAGCCACTGAAACCCCCAGTGCCAAGCATCTACCTCTCCAACGCCAGATCAATTGTAAACAAGACCGATGACTTGGATTTACTGCTGGCTGAGAATCGCTACGTTCAACAATCCAGCGCATTGATCATCACAGAGACCTGGCTACACCCGCTAATACCTGATGCAACGGTGCAGCTAGCTGGCCGCACGCTACACAGAGCAGACAGGACCGGCGATTCTGGGAAAAAAGAGGTGGTGGGCTTTGCATCTACGTGAATGAAGGTTGGTGTAACAACAGTACTGTACTGGACAGACATTGTTCCCCGGACTTAGAATTCATGTCGGTGAGATGCAGACCCTTCTTTCTACCCAGAGAGCTAACTGCCATTGTCATCACAGCAGCCTACATTCCTCCTGACGCTAATGTTAAAACTGCTCTCTCAATACTGCTTGAAGCCATAAACAATCACCAGCGTGTCTACCCAGATGGGGCACACATTATAGCAGGAGATTTTAATCAGGCAAATCTCAAGTCTGTCTTACCAAAATTTCACCAGCATGTCAAATGCTCAACAAGAGAGAACAAAACTTTGGACCATGTTTACTCCAATCTCAAGAGGGCATACAAAGCCATCCCCCTCCCCCACCTGGGCCAGTCAGATCACCTATCACTATTCCTAGCTCCAGCATACACCCCTCAGCCGACAAACAAAGCCCCAACGACAGACCGTTATCACATGGCCTGAGGATGCACTCCCCCGACTCCAAGACTGCTTTGAACTGACACAATGGGAGACTTTCCAACATGATGATCTGGCCACATACACAGACACAGTACTATCATACATCAAGTACTGCATGGGCATGGTCACTGTAGGAAAGTCAGTCCGAGTATACCCCAACCAGAAACCGTGGATGACCAGCCAGGTCCGCTCTCTCCTCCGGGCCCGCGATGTTGCCTTCAGATCTGGTGACAGAGAGCTGTACAGCACAGCTCGTGCCAACCTGAGGAGAGGCATCAAGGCCGCCAAAGCAGACTACAAACGGAAGATCGAAGGACAACTCAACAACCCCCGGCAGGTGTGGCAGAGCATACAGTCCCTGACCAACTACAGGGGCTGTGCTGTGACACCTGGGGACTTAGACGCAGCACTGGCGGAGGAGCTCAACAGCTTCTTCGCCCGCTTTGAGTCCCAAGCTCAGAAGGCAGCCACACCACCCCAACCCCCTCTACAACCCACACAAACACAAAACACACCCCCACTCACTGTGGAGGTGGAGGACGTCAGACGAGTGCTCCGTGCCGTCAACCCCAGGAAGGCCACAGGACCGGATGGAGTACCGGGCAAAGTACTCAAGGCATGCGCTGATCAGCTAGCTCCAGTTTTCACCGACATTTTCAATCTGTCACTGGAGCAAGCCAACATCCCAGCCTGCCTAAAGTCGGCCACCATCATCCCAGTCCCCAAAAAGTCACCCACAACCAACTTGAATGACTTCCGCCCAGTAGCACTCACCCCAGTCATCACAAAGTGCTTTGAAAAACTGGTACTGAGACACATCAAAGCCTGTCTCCCCCCCACCCTCGACCCACATCAGTTTGCATACCGGCCAAACAGATCCACCGAAGACGCAATAACCACTGCCCTCCACTCTGCACTGAGCCACCTCGAGAAAAAGGGGAGCTATGTCAGGATGCTCTTCATTGACTATAGCTCAGCCTTTAACACAATAATACCGGACATCCTCATCCCCAAGTTGGCCAACCTGGGGCTCCCACCCTCCACCTGCTCATGGATCAAAGACTTCTTGATCAACCGACCCCAGCACGTGAAGCTGGGCCCCCACCTCTCATCCGCCCGCACGCTCAGCACCGGCTCGCCCCAAGGCTGCGTCCTGAGCCCTCTTCTCTACTCACTATACACACACGACTGCAGACCCACCCACCCTGAGAACATCATTGTGAAATTTGCAGATGACACAACGGTGGTGGGGATGATCACAGAGGGGAATGAGGCGGCCTACAGAGATGAGGTCCTTAGACTCAGCGAGTGGTGTGCAGTCAACAACCTGGCACTGAACATCGCTAAGACTAAGGAACTCATCCTGGACTTCAGACGGAACAAGGTCGCCCCTGCCCCCCTGTACATCAACGGCGAGAGTGTGGACAGAGTGGAGACCTTCAAATTCCTAGGGGTCCATATCTCTGCCGACCTGTCCTGGTCAGCTAACACCACTGCACTGGTCAAAAAGGCACAGCAGCGACTTCACTTCCTGAGAGTGCTCAGGAAGGAGCAACTCAACACCAACCTGCTGGTGACCTTTTACCGAAAAGCGATCGAGAGCCTGCTGACTTACGCTGTGTCAGTGTGGCACTCAAACTGCACAGAAGCTGACAGGAAAAGACTGCAGAGGGTAACCAACACTGCGCAAAAGATCATCGGTTGCCCCCTACCCCCCCTGACCACCATTTACAACTCCCGGTGCCTTGGCAGAGCCAGAAGCATCATCAAGGACTACACACATCCTGGCTACCACCTCTTCAACCTGCTGCCCTCTGGCAGACGCTACAGGGCCATACCAGCCAAAACAAACAGACTTAGAGACAGCTTCTTCCCAAGGGCAGTCACCATACTCAACTCCAACCTACACTGGGGAACTGACTTGCTTGAATATAACACTGTAACACTGCACTACGTTCTAAGACAGCCAACCTGACAGGCACAACTCTGCGTACTGTAATTATCATTTATTTATTTTATATTATCACTGTAATCATTTGCACCATTATGTTACTGCTATCTGCACTCTATCTGTTTTATTGTTATCTGTTAATTATCAATTGCACTATAATATCAAGACAGTCCATCTGTTTCTTTAGCTGCCTACTGCACATATTGGAATAGGTGGGTGAAAATGCCTTGATACCTCCATCTATTTATGCTGTCAGTCACACCAGTCACTTTATTGCCATACCTGCTGCTGATATGTGCCTGTTTATCTCCAGGCTTTGCACAAGTCTATGCACAGTCTATGCAACTTTTTACAGACAGTAGATCATATTAGTTATTGTACAGTCTATGTTAATTCTTGTACTTAATTCTTGTACTTAGTAGTTTTTATAGTAGTTTTTATTGTACATATCTCTCCTTGTTATTTATGTGTGCACATTATGGGGAAGCTTGCAATCTCATTATACTTGTATAATGACAATAAAGGCATTCTATTCTATTCTATTCTACGCGCGCGTGCGCGCACACGCAGGCATACGCATGCATACACGCATACACACACACGCACACACACGCAAGCGTGCACACACACACACTCACTTTGCATGATTCACAGGACAGTCGAGCGGGGGCTGATGACAACTGCTGGGTCATTAGCAGTCACAGAGCGGGACAGAGGTGCTGGCGCTTACACGCAGGCTAACACGTCGCTAACACGCCAGCTAACACGTCGCAGGAGGGAGGAGACAGGAAGGAGTCACATGAAGGATGCTAACAGTGTGGAATGAGATGGAAGGAGAATGAGAGAGGGAGAATGAGAACGAGAATGAGAGAGGGAGAGGATAAAAAGAGAAGGACATAGCACAAGGGGGGACAGATAGAGTGAGGAATGAGAATAGGGGTGAGAGAATGAAAGAAGCACTCGGAGCATAAGCGAATAAGTGTTAAGAGTGTAAGAGACATGGCCAGACTGCTGGAGAGAGAGAGAGAGAGAGAGAGAGAGAGAGAGAGGGAGAGAGAGAGAGAGAGAGAGAGAGAGAGAGAGAGAGAGAGAGATAGAGAGAGAGAGAGAGAGAGAGAGAGAGAGACAGACAGAGATGGGAGGGTGAAAAAGAAGGAGAGAGAGAAAAACAGTCAGCCATTTTAACAAGGCCCAGATGGCAGGATGCTAATGCAGCTGGACTGGCAAAGACAGACAGGATGGATGGGGGACAGGCTAGCTGGAGTGGTGGGAGCATTGCTGAGCAGGAGATGCAAGCTTGAGTATTGGGGAGCATTGGGGGACAGGCTAGCTGGAGTATTGGGGAGCATTGCTGAGCAGGAAATGGGGGACAGGCTAGCTGGAGTATTGGGGAGCATTGGGGGACAGGCTAGCTGGATTGGTGGGAGCATTGGGGGACAGGCTAGCTGGAGTGGTGGGAGCATTGGGGGACAGGCTAACTGGAGTGCTGGGGAGCATTGCTGAGAGAGCAGGAGATGGGGGACAGGCTAGCTGGAGTATTGGGGACCATTGGGGGACAGGCTAGCTGGAGTATTGGGGAGCATTGGGGGACAGGCTAGCTGGAGTATTGGGGACCATTGGGGGACAGGCTAGCTGGAGCATTGGGGGACAGGCTAGCTGGAGTATTGGGGGACAGGCTAGCTGGAGTATTGGGGAGCATTGGGGGACAGGCTAGCTGGAGTATTGGGGAGCACTGGGGGACAGGCTAGCTGGAGTATTGGGGAGCATTGGGGGACAGGCTAGCTGGTGTATTCGGGAGCATTGGGGGACAGGCTAGCTGGAGTATTGGGGACCATTGGGGGACAGGCTAGCTGGAGTATTGGGGGACAGGCTAGCTGGAGCATTGGGGGACAGGCTAGCTGGAGTATTGGAGGACAGGCTAGCTGGAGTATTGTGAAGCATTGGGGGACAGGCTAGCTGGAGTATTGCGGAGCATTGGGGGACAGGCTAGCTGGAGTGGTGGGGAGCATTGGGGGACAGGCTAGCTGGAGTATTGGGGGACAGGTTAGCTGGAGTATTGGGAAGCATTGGGGGACAGGCTAGCTGGAGTATTGGAGGACAGGCTAGCTGGAGTATTGTGAAGCATTGGGGGACAGGCTAGCTGGAGTATTGCGGAGCATTGGGGGACAGGCTAGCTGGAGTGGTGGGAGCATTGG
>CM050217.1:1575000-1587500 GCA_027475355.1 Coilia nasus | reverse complement strand
ATGCCTGCCTCACTCCTTAGCCGCTAGCCCATGCCTGCCTCACTGCTTAACCGCTAGCCCATAACTGCCTCACTCCTTAACCGCTAGCCCATGCCTGCCTCACTCCTTAACCGCTAGCCCATAAAAGCCTCACTCCTTAACCGCTAGCCCATAACTGCTTAAGTAAGTTGGAAACCTCCTTTCTCAAAAATTGTAAGTCTAAGTGTCAAAGACTCAAAGTCTAAGTCATTCAAAGTCAAAAATACCTACATAGCACTGCAAACTCACAAGCAGCTGACTCTAGCCTTAAGCTAACAATGCAATTTAGAACTTACAGAGTTAGCTTGTTTGGGAATATATGTACATGTGTGTACACAGTATGTGCATGTGTGTGTGTGTGTGTGTGTGTGTGCGCGCGTGTGTGTGTGTATAGTATGTGCATGTGTGTGTGGGTGTGTGCATGTGTGTGCATGTGTGTGCATGTGTGAAAGTGTTTGAGGGGGGCTTTGAGAGGATGTGACAGTGAAGCAGAGGCATTATTAGGAGTTATTGCTGTAAATAAAGCAGAGGCATTATTAGGAGTTATTGCTGTAAATAAAGCAGAGGCATTATTAGGAGTTATTGCTGTAAATAAAGCAGAGGCATTATTAGGAGTTATTGCTGTAAAGTGAAGCAGAGGCATTATTAGGAGTTATTGCTGTAAATAAAGCAGAGGCATTATTAGGAGTTATTGCTGTAAATAAAGCAGAGGCATTATTAGGAGTTATTGCTGTAAATAAAGCAGAGGCATTATTAGGAGTTCCTGGAACCTCCAGCAGTATGTGCTCCAGTGAACACACATGCAGTGACTCACAACAGCGAAGAGGGTGGGTGAAGTGTGTGTGTGTGTGTGTGTGTGTGTGTGTGTGTGTGTGTGTATGTGTGTGTGTGTGTGCATGTGTGTGGTGTGCAGTGTGTGTGTGTGTGAGAAAGAGAGAGAGCATGGTGGGGGTGGATTAGACTCTGGGCTATGAAACCACGCAGGAGGTCTGGGCATGTGTGTGCGCGCTCGCGCATGTGTGTGTGTGTGTGTGTTTGTGTGTGTGTGTGTGTGTGTGTGTGTGAGAAAGAGAGAGCATGGTGGGGGTGGATTAGACTCTGGGCTATGAAACCACGCAGGAAGTCTGGGCATGTGCGTGCGCGCTCGCGCATGTGTGTGTGTGTGTGTGTATGTGTCTGGGCATGTGCCAGCAGAGAGGGGCATGTAAACAAAGCTACACACAGCCTGACTCCATCAGTAATGCACACACACACACACACACACACTTACACACACACACACTTACACACACACACACACACACACACACACACACACTCTTACACACACACACACACTCTTACAAACACAAACTCTTACACACAAACACTCTTACACACACACACACTTATGGTGAGTTTCCATTACAGCGAAATTCGCCTCGCTCTCATTGAGCTTGAATGGAGGAGAAATTTCGCCTAATAGGGCGAAGGCAGGGCGAATTCGCAGAGGGAGGCGAAACACAGTTGGCGAAACCTGAACTTTATTTAAATGAGAATGATGTGACCAATCAATAACCAATTATATTGGCGTGTTATGTGTTTAGTGCATGACGCTGGCTGAAGAGGCGGGAGTTAGAAAAAAACTCCAACATGGCGGACAACAAAAAACTCTAGACCAACATGGCGGACGCTCGTGGAAGTGAAACGTGAAAGTGTTTATGTGATTTAAACTCTCTGGTTGACCAAAAGTGATGGTGCCATCACCTATTGTTGTATAAATGTAACACGAACTGATTTAAGACAACCAGGCACTAAATTGCCATTTAATCACTCGAAGTTTTAAGTTAGCAGAGTTAGCTTACAACTAGCTAACTACTAGCAAGCTGGCTAACATATACGGTCACAAGCTTGTACTAGTACACGTCTTGCATTTGTAGAACGATATTCCAACACTTAAATATTATCTAGGCAAACCACCAATAGTAATAGGTCCATGTCTGCAGCAGTTCTGTGCAAGACTGCAGTTATATGTAGGCTATCTTGCTGGACAGCTTCTGTTGGCCAGCCAGGCTGCCATGGTAGACTGGCCGACGACGTGATCACTCACATCGGATAAGATCCTTAGCTGTCCCGCTAGATAACCTGCTTGAAATATTGACGACCACACCCCCAGGCGAAATTTCGCCAGGCGAAATTCGCTTGCCATTTCGCCCTGTGGAAACGTAGCGTTACACACACACACACTATGCCAGACACACCAGCACAACACAGATGGGAATATACAAGTAGAGAAGTCACCATATTTGCATTACACACACACACACACACACATACACACACACGCACACACACACACACACACACACATACACACCAGCACCACACTGATGGGCATATACAAGTAGAGAAGTCACCATGACACACACACAGACACACACACACACGCACACACACACACACACACACACGCACACACACACACACACACACACCAGCACCACACTGATGGGCATATACAAGTAGAGAAGTCACCATGACACACACACAGACACACAGACACACACACACACACCAGCACAACACTGATGGGAATATACAAGTAGAGAAGTCACCATATATGCATTACACACACACACACACACACACACACACAATGGAACACAGAAAAGGAAGTTTGGCTCAATACCTGCATTATATTCTCACAAAGACACACTTCACATCAACACAGAAGTGCAGCTCAGTGCACTCCCTCTCTTACTCACACACACACACATACACGCACAGACACACACACACACACACACACACACACACGTACACGCACAGACACAAACCCAGCCTGATCCTCTCTCTCTCTGTTGGCCTGTTGAAGCCAGTGTGAAGTGCACATATCCTCTTTCCAATAACAGGAGGATTCAACCCTCAACCATAGCTAGCCTGAGCACCTCTGACATAACTAAAACCAGTCACACGGCACGGATTTTTACTTTGAACACTCTGGAACCAAATGGCCTTAATGAGGAATTGAACCTCTCCTGTTTCTTATAGACTCATACTGTTTTTATGATGCATTATGTTTTCTGTTTTGTTACCTTGTATAACTGTCCTGATATTTGTTTTGGATGTACATGTCATTTTCCTGTTAGACCTTGTAATATTTTTTGGTCTCTGTTAATTGAGAGTGCAGCCCACGTCATTGGTATGCTTAGATGGTTTGAGGTCACCGCCCCTACACACCTGTTCAGGTGTCTTTATTAGGTCTATTTAAGCACCTCCTACCTAGGTTTGCCATTTTGACTCTGATGAAGACGTGTTAACGTCGAAACGTTAGTCTGGCACCACTCTAATTAAAGTTTTTTTCCTTCTCTGAGATGCTCCGGTGACTCTTCTTTTCATTCTGAATTTAGTCCTTTCCCGTGACGCACCAGACTGTTAGGAACAGGAGCGCGGAGGATACTTCACTTTTTTATCAGTCACACGGCACGTCTGCAATACAGGCAAGAGTGTGCGTTTGTGCTCACTAAACCAATCAAACAACACGTCTGTAACACACAATACACATGAGTCTGTCTGTGTTCACTAAACTAATCACACAGCACGTCTGTAACACACACACAGTATTGGCCAACTTAACCCTTGTGCTGCCTTCTGGCAGAATTTGGGACTTTTATTCATGGTAGGTTCATACATTAGGAAGAAGGACTTTTAATTTGACTTGTGATGTCACAATACTACAAACAGGTAGTAGGAAGTAAAAGTTCAATTGAACCAAGGGCAAAATCATGTTGCCATGCAGAGGAAGGAGTTCCTAGAAAAATTCGCTACTCATAGCCCCAGCAGAGGCATCCCTTGTATGTATTCATTCTTTATGTTGTTAGTATTTGTTATGGTAGATAATTTCATGGTTTATGTCGAACTTTTGTGCTTAGAAACTGTTAAAAGTAAATGTAGGAAAAACGATTTTTTGAACATGTGCAAATGGGAGCTAAATGTTAGCTATAGCTTAGCCACTGTAGTGAATGCCAAGATCATTAGTTATCTTCTCTAGTTTGTGTTTAACTGCTAGCCTGTATAGAAATGTGACAGAACTTAATTATTCTCCTAATTGTTTCATTTTTAGTTTCACTATTTTATTCTTCTGAAGTTGTGATGTTGGAGTCTACATGTCAAGCAATAAAGATCACAAAGAAGGAAAGTTTAACTTGCTGTCTAGCCAGTTCCCTACAACATAGTGAGGACAGTATAGTGAAAAAGGGGGATTCAGCTGGAGCGCAACAACTACAGTAGAAAGAAGGAAAACCTAACAAGAAAGATGGAAGAAAGAAAGTGTGAGAAGTCTGAGAATACATCAGTACACACACATAAGTCAAGGAGCTCTCGCTCATCTGCATCTAGCGCCGCAGTCAAGGCGCGGGCAGCAGCAGAGGCTGCAAAGGTACGAGCTGCGTATGCAGAAAGCAAGGCTAAAAGTCGAGAAAGCTACTACAGAGGCAGAGCTGGGAAGAGTTAGAGCAGATCTAGAGTTGGGAAAAGCAAAGCTGGAAGCTGAATTAAGCGCACTAGAACAACAAAAAGAGGCAGCAGCAGCTGAAGCACAAGCAGAAGCATTAGAGGCAGCTGAACATCAAGAGAATTCAGTTAAGTCTGGTTCATCTTCACATGAGGTCCTCCAAAAAGAAATCGCAACACGCACTAAAGAGTACGTTGCAGCACAAACTGAACTACGCCGAACAAGCATTCCAGTGTCTCCCCCTGGTCCAGCACGCGATGCAGCAGCGTCTGAAGAAAGTTACATTACATGGCATCCTTTGTCAGCCATAGGCCCGAATGAGAATGATGTACACCAACAGGGCAAAGCCCCCCAAAGGCCACCCCTCCTCAACATGCCACTGAATCAGAGTGCACCTCATACTAGGAACCAAACAATTCCGAATCGAGATAGTGGACATCACGAAGTGCCAAGGAAGGCACATTTCCCTCAGAAACCAGCACTAAGCCCAATGGCACCATCATACTTTCCTCGCAATGGCCCAACAACCCCAAGCGTGGCACCTGAAACAGAACACTTGGCGCGATACCTGGCTCGCCGCGATCTAGTGAGTACCAGCCTCTACCAATTCGATGACAAACCCGAAAATTACATGGCATGGCAGTCATCATTCGATAATGCCACTGCTGGCCTGGGACTCACAGGCACTGAAATGCTGGATCTGCTCATTAAGTGGCTCGGGCCAGAGTCAGTAAAGCACATAAAACGCATTCGATCTGTGCATGTAGGACGCCCAGATGTAGCACTACAGAAGGCCTGGGAGCGCCTCCAGCAATGTTATGCTGCACCTGAAGTTATGGAGAAGTCTCTGTTTAAACGACTGGATGAATTCCCAAAAATATCTGCAAAAGAATACTCGAAACTGAGGGACTTAGGCGACCTCCTCATGGAGCTGCAGGGTGCTAGAGGAGAAGGTTACCTCACAGGACTGGCATACCTGGATACAGCCAGGGGAATTAGGCCCATCGTTGAAAAACTCCCCTATGGGCTTCAAGAGAAATGGCTCGCAATTGGCTCAAGGTTTAAAGAAAAGAACAATGGCTATTTCCCTCCATTTGATGTCTTTGCCGATTTCATCTGTCACGAAGCACGGAGAAGGAATGATCCGAGCTTCGCCCTACCATCTGGTAGCAGCAGCAGTTTGAAATCAGACAAGGCACCTTCACGCAACTTAGGAAGCAAGATAACAGTTCATAAGACAGCGGTTTCATCAGGTAAAGATCCGCCAGCAGATATACCTGAGAAAAAAGTTGAAGGGTCAGAGAAAAATTGTCCCATTCACAACAAACCACACCCTCTCAGGAAATGCAGAGCATTCAGAGGAAAGATGCTTGAGGAAAGGAAGAGCATTCTCAAAGACAACGGGATGTGTTTCAAATGCTGCATGTCCGCAAGTCATCTCGCTAAAGATTGTAAGGCAACTGTGAAGTGCACAGAGTGTGGTAGTGACTGTCACCACGCTGCCATGCACCCAGGTCCTCCACCTCAGGCTGCAAAAGGGCCTCCACCACCATCAGACAATGGCAGGGAGGAAGATGTGCCAGCTGGTGACAGCACAATCATCAATTCTAGCTGCACACAAGTTTGTGGTCCAGGCCGAACAGCAAGATCCTGCTCAAAGATCTGTCTGGTTCGAGTATATCCCCAAGGTCAACGTGAAAGGGCAACTAACATGTATGTAATCCTGGATGACCAAAGTAATCGTTCATTGGTCAGGTCTGACTTCTTTGAGCTTTTTAACATCAAAGGCCAGTCTTTCCCTTACTCACTGAAGACCTGCGCGGGGCTGGTGGAGACGTCAGGCCGGAAGGCTGAAGGGTTCCAGGTTGAATCTCTGGATGGGCAAGCCAGCCTACCACTTCCGCCTCTAATTGAGTGCAATGAAATACTCAATGATCGCACTGAAATACCAACACCTGACGCGGCCCACCACCATCCACACCTCAGAAGTGTAGCACCATACATACCTGAGCTTGACCATAATGCGGAGATACTTATCCTGCTCGGCAGAGATCTCATCAGAGTGCATAAAGTCTGGCAGCAAGTAAGCGGATCCCCAGATGCTCCTTTTGCACAAAAATTGGAGCTAGGCTGGGTGCTTGTCGGGGATGTGTGTTTAGGGGGTGCACATAGACCAGTCGTGGGGACATTCAGGACCAGTGTGCTGGAGAATGGCCGTCCTTCTATCCTCACACCCTGCAAAGGCGCCATAAAACTGACTCAGACTATGTCTTACGGCGGGGAGCAGAGGAGTAAGTCCACAAACCCATCACTGGATACCCTTGGAAGGAAAGTGTTCAAAGAGACAGAGTATGATAACAGACCTGCCCCGTCCATTGAGGACACTATCTTCCTGGAGATTATGGACCGAGAAGTTTACAGAGACGAGTCAAACAACTGGGTCGCTCCGCTACCCTTTAGGTCCCCTCGGCAGCGTCTATCCAACAACCGCGAACAAGTATTCACTCGATTCGCCGCTCTGGAGAAGACGCTACGAAGGAAACCAGAGATGAAACGACAGTTCCTGGAATTCATGGAGAAAATGTTGGAGAAAAAACATGCAGAAGTGGCTCCGCCACTGACAGACAATGAAGAGTGTTGGTACCTCCCAACCTTCGGGGTCTACCACCCACAAAAGCCTGGGAACATTCGTGTGGTATTCGACTCTAGTGCGAAGTATTCAGGAACATCTCTGAACGACGTTCTTCTCACAGGACCTGACCTCAATAACTCACTAATTGGGGTTCTGATCCGCTTTCGTAGGGAACGCGTTGCAGTGATCGCCGACATACAGCAGATGTTCCACTGTTTCCTTGTTCGCAGTGACCATAGGAACTATCTGCGTTTCTTATGGTACAGGGACAATGATATGTCCAAGGACGTAATCGACTATAGGATGAGAGTCCATGTTTTTGGCAACAGTCCCTCCCCATCTGTGGCCATCTACGGTCTGAGGAGGGCCATCCAAAAAGGTGCGGACGTAGAGCCGACACTGTCCAGTTTGTGAAACGTCATTTTTACGTCGATGACGGACTCATCAGCTTACCCACCGACGCTGACGCCATCAGCCTCTTGCGTAGAACGCAGGCCTCACTCAGCGAATCAAACCTGAGACTTCACAAGTTCGCTTCAAATAGCGACGTCGTCCTGCAAGCCTTTGCACCAGAAGACAGGGCAGTCCTGAAGAGCCTTGACTTCAGTGGCGAAGCTACACCTGTGCAATGGAGCTTGGGATTATTGTGGGAGACCACAACAGACACGTTCACATTCGCTGTCTCACAAGAGAAGAAGCCCTTCACTCGCAGAGGAGTGTTGTCTACGGTGAACAGCATCTTTGATCCGCTAGGCATGGTCGCACCAGTGACCATTGAAGGCAAAGGTCTGCTGAGAGAACTCAGTGTTGACATGTGTGACTGGGACGCACCGCTCCCAGAACAAAAGCTGAAACAATGGGAATCATGGCGAACGTCATTGCATGATTTAAGCAAGCTACACATTCCACGCGCATACACTGCGACATCACTCTCCAAGGGTGAGCACACAGAGCTATGTGTGTTCTCCGACGCAAGTACCAAGGCCATTGGAGTGGTGGCGTATCTGAGGACCACACAAACTGATGGAGAAATCCAAGTAGGATTCATATTAGGGAAAGCTAAACTGGCTCCACAGTCAGAACCAACAATCCCTCGGCTAGAGCTGTGTGCCGCAGTGTTAGCCATAGAAGTTGCTGAGCTCATACAAGACGAGTTGAACATGAAGCCTGACACGGTCAAGTTCTACTGTGACAGCAAGGTAGTTCTTGGATATATTCACAATCAGACGAAACGCTTCTATGTATACGTTCACAACCGAGTTCGCAGAATACGTCAGTTCTCAACACCCGACCAGTGGCACTATGTCAGTACAGAAGACAACCCCGCAGACCGCTTCACGGGCAGTTGCGGCATCACATCTGGCACAGACCACATGGTTCACAGGACCAGACTTTCTGTACAAACCAAGTCCACCTGATGAAGACTCAAAGGAAGTTTTTGAACTTCTCAACCCAGAATCGGATGGAGAGATACGCCCTGAAGTGAGCAGCCTCTTGACTCGCAGTCTAAACAGAGGCCTCAATGCAGCACGTTTCCAGAAGTTCTCATCAATGCACTCTCTCACTAGGGCGATTGCTCTACTCATCCACATTGCTAGATATTACAAGCAAAAGTCTAGTCAGTGCAAAGGATGGCACTACTGCAACCTCCCGCGTACTCCAGATGAGTTGTCTCAAGCTAGACACATCATCATCAGAGCAGCGCAGGAAGATGCCTACTCTAAGGAATTAACAGCACTTGAGAGTGGAAAAGCTGTAGCCAAGGACAGTTCTCTTCAGAAACTCAGACCTGTTCTTGAAGGAGATCTAATTTGTGTTGGCGGCAGACTAAAACATGCTGACTTGAGCAGTCAAGAAAAGAATCCCATCATCTTGCCCAAGAACAGTCATGTTTCCCTGCTGCTAGTGCGCCAGTGTCATAAAGATGTTAAGCATCAAGGACGACACTTTACAGAAGGGGCGGTGAGAGCTGCAGGCCTTTGGGTCATAGGCGGAAAAAAGCTTATCGCCTCAGAGCTGCACAAGTGTGTCGTTTGCCGAAAGTTACGCGGCAGAACAGAGGAACAGCTAATGGCCAACTTGCCTCCGGAACGACTACACACATGCCCACCCTTTACCTATGTAGGAGTGGATGTGTTCGGACCTTGGCCAGTCATCTCAAGGCGCACCCGAGGTGGACAGGCCCAAAGCAAGAGATGGGCGATGCTCTTCTGTTGCATGAGCTCCCGAGCCGTGCACATTGAGCTCATCGACTCCTTGGACACTGCCAGTTGTGTCAATGCACTAAGGAGATTCTTCGCGATAAGGGGACCTGCTAAGCAAATAAGATCAGACTGCGGAACAAACTTTGTTGCCGCTGCAAAGGAATTAGGACTCAGTCAAAACACTTCAGTCCAGCAGTTCTTGAGCCAGCAAGGGTGTTCTTGGGTGTTCAACCCACCTCACTCGTCACACATGGGAGGGTCATGGGAACGTTTAATAGGCCTCTCAAGAAGGATCCTGGATGCCATCCTGCTGCAGGAGAATGTCCAGCTAACCCATGACGTCTTGAACACTCTCATGGCTGAGGTAGTTGCAATACTCAATGCCAGACCTCTTGTCCCGGTCTCCACTGATCCAGAGTCACCTTTCGTGCTCTCCCCTGCAATGATTCTCACCCAGAAGGTGGGAGTTCCTCCACCACATGGGGAATTCGTGGGAAGGGATCTTCTCAGTAGACAGTGGAGACAGGTGCAAGCCCTTGCAGACTGTTTCTGGCGTCGCTGGCGACAGGAGTACCTTCCCACTTTGCAACCCCGGCAGAAGTGGAAGGAGGCAAGGCGGGATGTGAAGGAAGGAGACATCGTGCTCCTGAAGGACAGTCAAGTTGCACGTAATGCGTGGCCCATGGCAAGGATTACAGCGGTCGTCCCTGGCAGGGACGGCAGAGTAAGGAAGGTCGAGCTGAAGACAGCAGGCGAGGAATCCAAGCTGTTCCAGAGGCCGGTGTCAGAAGTAATTCTTCTGCTGCCAAAGGACTGAAATCTTAGGCCAGAGACATTTATTGGTAGGTAGTGACCTTTAAGGTCAGACGGGGAGTGTGCTGCCTTCTGGCAGAATTTGGGACTTTTATTCATGGTAGGTTCATACATTAGGAAGAAGGACTTTTAATTTGACTTGTGATGTCACAATACTACAAACAGGTAGTAGGAAGTAAAAGTTCAGTTGAACCAAGGGCAAATGGGAGCTAAATGTTAGCTATAGCTTAGCCACTGTAGTGAATGCCAAGATCATTAGTTATCTTCTCTAGTTTGTGTTTAACTGCTAGCCTGTATAGAAATGTGACAGAACTTAATTATTCTCCTAATTGTTTCATTTTTAGTTTCACTATTTTATTCTTCTGAAGTTGTGATGTTGGAGTCTACATGTCAAGCAATAAAGATCACAAAGAAGGAAAGTTTAACTTGCTGTCTAGCTAGTTCCTACAACATAGTGAGGACAGTATAACCCTCACCGTGTCCTGAGACTTGGCCAAGCCCAGCGTGCTGACACGAGCCCATGGTCAGATCAAATATCCGTGTGATGGCATACCATCAGGGTGACAATAAAATATCTGTGTGTGATGGCATACCATCAGGGTGACAATAAAATATCTGTGTGTGATGGCATACCATCAGGGTGACAGACAGAAGGGGATGCCTCTCTCTGACGCTTACAACATGTTGCCAAAACACCTCTATCTCAGCACAGAGACAAAATATACGCTGAGATATTTACACAGATGATTATATGTATATTTATATATGTATATTTACTATAGGTGGGCCGTTATCGGCATTAACGTGCTGCGTTAACGTGAGACTCTTATCGGCGATAAAAAAAATATTGCCGTTAATCTATTCTTAAAGTTGGGTTGGGAGCTGGGTCTACACTACACAAACTATGATGACTCTTTCTATGGCTCTGACTTTCACCATAGATCTTAGATTCTACAAAGATAAGCCAACATAATACGTTACTATGGGACCAAAATGCCAACAAATTCCTATTTCGAACTCGTAGAAAATAATTTAGTGTGTCTGTAAAGCGAGCTAGCAAGCTAACGAACTAGCTCTAGCTCATTCAAGTGAATGGTAGTAACTATGACAACACCATGTGCTAAACGCTAACAGCGTTCACCTTGAATTTAATACATTGCTGTAACCCTATAACTTTATATTACTTTGTCTGCTTACACTATAACCAGTAACAGTATCTAGGTGGGTGTTAGTGAGTAAAGTGACAGCTTTCAATTTAAAACATTACGTTAGCGTAGTTCGCTAGTGTTAGCGCGCTAACAACCACATAGTAAGTGGTTGCTGCCTGACCTGAAATAAAGCTAAATTTCTCAAAATCCAAACAGTAACAACTTACACTATTAGGCTTGAAATTATTACAAATAGTTGCGGATTGTGACACATGATTCCAAAAAACCCTTAACAACTCCAGAAAAACGTAATGACCAATTTATTAGTTAAACTCCACATGTCCTATTCATTTCAATGAAACGAACCTACAATCTGCTCTGCACTGCATAAAGGGGGATTCCCCCCCCCCTCCCCTTGCGAAAATAGAACACGAAAGCAAACGGCTGTTGGCGACTCTCCCTCCCTCAACACACTCTGCTTTCACCTTCATATTTTAGCGCGGATGCATACCTACCTATATATTTTTGCGCGGATGCCTTCGGCAGAATTCAAATGAGCCATTTTAATCTACATTAATCTAGATTAATTTTATGATTACAGCGAGATTAATCTAGATTAAAAAAAAATAATCTATGCCCACCACTAATATTTACACAGATGATTATATATGTATTTATATATGTGCATTTATACAGATGATTAGCATTGAGGGGAGCTGGCCAGTGGGCCACCCATGTATGCCTATCATACAACTACAATAGACAACAAGCAATTTTCTTTTAATTATTTGTCTGTTAGGTGCTACTGCAGACACTGCCCCTGCTAACAGTGCACAGCAGTACCCGGCCTCTGTAGCATGAAGCACCCTAAGCATCTGAGTCATCAGTAATGTCCTATCCATGAAACACCTGAGTCATCAGTAATGTCCTATCCATGAAACACCTGAGTCATCAGTAATGTCCTATCCATGAAACACCTGAGTCATCAGTAATGTCCTATCCATGAAACACCCAAGTCATTAGTAATGTCCTATCCATGAAACACCTGAGTCATTAGTAATGTCCTATCCATGAAACATCTGAGTCATTAGTAATGTCCTATCCATGAAACATCTGAGTCATTAGTAATGTCCTATCCATGAAACACCTGAGTCATTAGTAATGTCCTATCCATGAAACACCTGAGTCATCAG
>CM050217.1:1562500-1565000 GCA_027475355.1 Coilia nasus | reverse complement strand
CTTCATAAAGAGCAGGAGAGGTATGAGACTATATGTCCTTCATAAAGAGCAGGAGAGGTATGAGACTATATGTCCTTCATAAAGAGCAGGAGATCTATGAGACGATATGTCCTTCATAAAGAGCAGGTGAGGAGAGTTATGAGACTACATGTCCTTCATAAAGAGCAGGTGAGAGGTATGAGACTATATGTCCTTCATAAAGAGCAGGAGAGTTATGAGACTATATGTCCTTCATAAAGAGCAGGTGAGAGCTATGAGACTATATGTCCTTCATAAAGAGCAGGAGAGTTATGAGACTATATGTCCTTCATAAAGAGCAGGTGAGAGCTATGAGACTATATGTCCTTCATAAAGAGCAGGTGAGAGCTATGAGACTATATGTCCTTCATAAAGAGCAGGAGAGCTATGAGACTATATGTCCTTCATAAAGAGCAGGAGAGTTATGAGACTATATGTCCTTCATAAAGAGCAGGTGAGAGCTATGAGACTATATGTCCTTCATAAAGAGCAGGTGAGAGCTATGAGACTATATGTCCTTCATAAAGAGCAGGTGAGGAGAGTTATGAGACTATATGTCCTTCATAAAGAGCAGGTGAGAGCTATGAGACTATATGTCCTTCATAAAGAGCAGGTGAGGAGAGTTATGAGACTATATGTCCTTCATAAAGAGCAGGTGAGGAGAGTTATGAGACTATATGTCCTTCATAAAGAGCAGGTGAGTTATGAGACTATATGTCCTTCATAAAGAGCAGGCGAGAGTTATGAGACTATATGTCCTTCATAAAGAGCAGGAGAGTTATGAGACTATATGTCCTTCATAAAGAGCAGGCGAGAGTTATGAGACTATATGTCCTTCATAAAGAGCAGGAGAGAGGTATGAGACTATATGTCCTTCATAAAGAGCAGGAGAGTTATGAGACTATATGTCCTTCATAAAGAGCAGGTGAGAGCTATGAGACTATATGTCCTTCATAAAGAGCAGGCGAGAGTTATGAGACTATATGTCCTTCATAAAGAGCAGGCGAGAGTTATGAGACTATATGTCCTTCATAAAGAGCAGGAGAGAGGTATGAGACTATATGTCCTTCATAAAGAGCAGGTGAGGAGAGTTATGAGACTACATGTCCTTCATGAAGAGCAGGTGAGGACAGACTGGTCTTCAGCTGCAGTGCTCTGCATTGGTCAAATGGGCTCGTCTCAACTTGATATAACAGTTTGTGACTGACCTTTAAAAAAGACCATTTGTACTCCATAAAACTATCTGAACAGAGTATCTGCCTGTCAATATACTGACCTGCCAACAACACTTATCTGGCAAAAACAAGGAATAACACTCCACACAGATTTGCAACACAGAAAAAAACACTCACGCTCGTTTCCTGTCATCTGTTCACTGTTCAGTCCACACAAAGGCCCAGCAGACCAAAGATTACACTTCAAAACAAGATAAAAACTTCAGGCCGCACCCACATACACAATAAAGGGAAGCACATCTGAACAAACAGCAAATGTCAAAAGCGGACCCAACATGAGTGTTTGGGAGACGTCAGACTCGTTGGAGGTGTGTGAAGTAACCGTGTGTGTGTGTCATGCATGTGTGTGTGTGTGTGACTCGTCGGAGGTGTACTGAATGAGAACTTGTACAATACATTAGACCTGAGCAATACATTAGACCTGAGCAATACATTAGACCTGAGCAATACATTAGACCTGAGCAATACATTAGACCTGAGCAATACATTAGACCTGAGCAAGACCTCACAGCACAGCGACCTTGAGAATAGCAGCGCAGCTGTTTGATTCATTGGGCTCCTGGCGTCTGTGTGTCCAGCGCAGGGGAGAGCAGTTACACAGCAGAGCGCAGGGGAGAGCAGTTACACAGCAGAGCGAGCAGTTACAGAGAGAGCAGTTACAGAGAGAGCAGTTACACAGCAGAGAGAGCAGTTACACAGCAGAGAGAGCAGTTACAGAGAGAGCAGTTACAGAGAGAGCAGTTACAGAGCAGAGCGAGCAGTTACAGAGAGAGCAGTTACAGAGCAGAGAGAGCAGTTACAGAGCAGAGAAAGCAGTTACAGAGAGAGCAGTTACAGGGAGAGCAGTTACAGAGAGAGAGAGCAGTTACAGAGAGAGCAGTTACAGAGAGAGCAGTTACAGAGAGAGCAGTTACAGAGCAGAGAGAGCAGTTACAGAGAGAGCAGTTACAGAGCAGAGAGAGCAGTTACAGGGAGAGCAGTTACAGGGAGAGCAGTTACAGAGAGAGCAGTTACAGAGAGAGCAGTTACACAGCAGAGAGAGCAGTTACAGAGCAGAGAAAGTAGTTACAGAGAGAGCAGTTACAGAGAGAGCAGTTACAGAGAGAGCAGTTACACAGCAGAGAGAGCAGTTACAGAGAGAGCAGTTACAGAGAGAGCAGTTACACAGCAGAGAGAGCAGTTACAGAGCGAGCAGTTACAGGGAGAGCAGTTACAGAGAGAGAGAGCAGTTACAGAGAGAGAGAGCA
>CM050217.1:1542500-1552500 GCA_027475355.1 Coilia nasus | reverse complement strand
GCTGGCAGTGAGGCCCATTGTGCTAAATAAAATGTGAAAATGTGGTAATTGGTGTTAATTAGAAGGTCTCCGAGGCTTACGTGGCTTCCTCTTGTGGAGGAGCGCACATTTATCTTTCTCTCCATCTTTTCTCTCTCTCTGTTCAACATGCTTTCGCTCCCCCCCTTCCGTTGGTCCTCCTGTTCTCTTTTTTCTCCCACTGATCATCCTCTCCTCTTTTTCTTAATGTCCTCTCCTCTTTTCTCCCACTGATCATCCTCTCCTCTTTTTCTTAATGTCCTCTCCTCTTTTTTCATTTCAGCCAACCCTCCCCCCTACTGAGGTCTGACCTCCGTCACACCCAGCCCTGTCCTTCCTGCACACGCTCTCTCTCCATCTTCTCCTCCACTCAGGGCACCCCTGCTATAGACTGTTATGGGAGGCTCTGCGATGAATGTGTGGCTTTACAAAATGCCTACACACCCCCCCCCCCCCTCTCCCACTCCACAGTCCTCTGCCCCCCCCCCCCCCCCCAATAATCTCTCCCCCTCTCCCCTCCACAGTCCTCTGCCCCCCCCCCCCCAATAATCTCTCCCCCTCTCCCCTCCACAGTCCTCTGCCCCCCCCCCCCAATAATCTCTCCCCCTCTCACCTCCACAGTCCTCTGCCCCCCCCCCCAATAATCTCTCCCCCTCTCCCCTCCACAGTCCTCTGCCCCCCCCCCCCTCAATAATCTCTCCCCCTCTCCCCTCTACAGTCCTCTGCCCCCCCCCCCCAATAATCTCTCCCCCTCTCCCACTCCACAGTCCTCTGCCCCCCCCCCCAATAATCTCTCCCCCTCTCCCCTCCACAGTCCTCTGCCCCCCCCCCCCCCCCCCCAATAATCTCTCCCCCTCTCCCCTCCACAGTCCTCTGCCCCCCCCCCCCAATAATCTCTCCCCCTCTCCCCTCCACAGTCCCTCTGCTTCCTACTGTACTCCTCAACCCCTCCGCTGGCAAACAAGAGCATCCCTGGAGCTCTTGCAGAGAGGCAGGAGAAAGAGAGAGAGAGAGAGAGAGAGGAGAGAGAGAGAGAGAGAGAGAGGGAGAGGGAGAGGGAGAGAGAGAGAGAGGGAGAGGAGAGAGAGAGAGAGAGAGAGAGAGAGGGAGAGGGAGGGAGGGGATCAAAGGCAACAGTACATTGTGGTGTTTAGCTGGAAAAACTTGACCCCACCCCCAGCTATTCCCCCTTCTTACCCACTCCACCCCTCTTCCTCTCTGCTCCACCTGCCCCTCTCTGCTCCACCCCTCTTCCTCTTCCTCTCTGCTCCACCTGCCCCTCTCTGCTCCACCCCTCTTCCTCTTCCTCTCTGCTCCACCTGCCCCTCCTGCTCCACCTGCCCCTCTCTGCTCCACCTGCCCCTTCTGCTCCACCTGCCCCTCCTGCTCCACCTGCCCCTTCTGCTCCACCTGCCCCTTCTGCTCCACCTGCCCCTTCTGCCTTTTCCCTGGTGACTGTGCCCCCACACCCCCTCCATGTGATTAGACACAGGAGGAATAACAGGTGACACTGTCAGGATTATAGGATATGGATCCAGCAGTGGATTATATCCGCAGTGACGTCCCCCTATATTCCCAATTATATTCCCCAGGCATGCTTTGTTTTCTGTCCCATGAGTTCAAGGACAAAGAGGTAACAATCAGTGAAGAAAGCAGCACGGCCTACACCCATCAAGGACACATTACTCTCCCTTTAGCCACTCAGTTAACCCCAATTACACAGCTCCAACTGCTCCGCCATGTCTCCAACAGCTCCGCCATGTGGCCAATAGCTCCGCCATGTGTCCAACCGCTCCGCCATGTCTCCAACTGCTCCGCCATGTCTCCAATAGCTCCGCCATGTCTCCAACCGCTCCGCCATGTGTCCAACAGCTCCGCCATGTGTCCAACCGCTCCGCCATGTCTCCAACCGCTCCGCCATGTCTCCAACCGCTCCGCCATGTCTCCAATAGCTCCGCCATGTCTCCAACCGCTCCGCCATGTGTCCAACAGCTCCGCCATGTAGCTCCGCCATGAGTCCAACAGCTCCTCCATGTCTCCAACAGCTCCGCCATGTGTTGTTCTCCAGCACGTTTATTCTGCTGTCTCATCTCAGGGCCAGGACAGGACCCCGAGTGCCATGGTCGGTGTAAGAAAACACTGAACATTAATCTGCTCTAGATTCAGTGGTAGAGAGGGAATCAGTGTACTAATGGAAGCAGTAAATCTGCTGGCAGGCTTCGTGTAGCCGCCCTGTGCAGGAGTCTGTGGTGCTGTGGCCTAACAGCACTGCGCTGGTCAGCAGTGGCACACGGGGATCTGAGCTGAAAGGCTGCCATGGCCACAGTTTGAGTGTGCGAAGGTCTGAATCTGGGGTCCTTGTAAGTGCATGTGGAAGTGCATGAGATGATGAGGATGAACCAAAGTGTCCACCCCAGAGCCACTCATGTCCACTCGCGTCCCAGGGCCGCTCATGTCCACTCATGTCCACTCATCTCCACTCATGTCCACTCATGTCCACTTGCTCCCCAGAGCCACTCATGTCCACCCCTATCCCAGAGCCACTCATGTCCACTCATGTCCACCCCTATCCCAGAGCCACTCATGTCCACCCCTATCCCAGAGCCACTCATGTCCACTCATGTCTCAGAGCCACTCATGTCCACTCATGTCCACCCCTATCCCAGAGCAACTCATGTCCAGTCATGTCTCAGAGCAACTCCTGTCCACTCATGTCTCAGAGCCACTCATGTCCACTCATGTCTCAGAGCCACTCATGTCCACTCATGTCTCAGACCCACTCATGTCCACTCATGTCCCAGAGCCACTCATGTCCACTCATGTCACTCATGTCCCAGAGCCACTCATGTCCACTCATGTCCACTCATGTCTCAGAGCCACTCATGTCCACTCATGTCTCAGAGCCACTCATGTCCACTCATGTCTCAGAGCGCGGCCCACTCGCAAGGAAGTGACTCATTTGTCCAGACGGTCCTCCAGGCAGGCTGGAGCGGCCCATTGCACAGGCCCAGAATAGCCGTGTAGTTTCGGCCAAAACAGCTGACCCCACAAGCCTTCCATGTGTCACTTGGCCTGTGGCAGTAGCAGCTGGGGGGGACTAAGTCACATGTGGCTGGGGGAAGCTTTGCTGAACAATTGGCTGCCTTCAGGATGCTTTTTTCCCCATTTCATTGCATTTGTTTAGCTCACAGTGATGTCCAGCTTCTAATGGCAAATGTTAGCATTCCTCGAGTAATTAAGCACTAACTAACTTGGCTAATGGACTAATAAAATAAACTGTTCTCTGTCTGTATGTGCTGTGTATGCGCTGGTAAGCACCTGTTTTCCAAATGGCCTATGGGAAAAAGAATGCTCATTCCTCTGCATTTGTACATTTGGAAGGATGATACACACGTCCTTCTTGTCTAGCACACGTTGAGTGATCGCTCGCTGAAGTCAGCGACGTCAGTAGGAATGGAGAGGCTTTGGCCGCACTGAGTGGATCCTGCGCATGTTATGTGGGTCACCAGTGTGTAGTTGGATGAGAAGACTGGCTCAGTGTGGACTGTGTGTAGTAATGGATGAGAAGATTGGCTCCGACTAACGCTTGGCTCATTGGTTTCACTGTTGGCTGACTTGGCCTGTCAGAAAGAGGCCTCATGCATCTCCCCAGAGCAGACATATGATGGATGCCTGCTGACGGTCCATGGTCATTCTCCGTCCCTGCAGCCTTTAGTAGCCTCAAATACGAATGGAATGCTCATAGTTAACCTCCCACGACCCTCCTCGGGAGATGCACAGGCCCACAGGACACAGGCCCACAGGACACAGGCCTACAGGACACTGGCCTACAGGACACTGGCCTACAGGACACAGGCCTACAGGACACTGGCCTACAGGACACAGGCCTACAGGACACTGGCCTACAGGACACTGGCCTACAGGACACAGGCCTACAGGACACAGGCCTACAGGACACAGGCCTACAGGACACAGGCCCACAGGACACAGGCCCACAGGACACAGGCCCACAGGACACTGGCCTACAGGACACTGGACTACAGGACACTGGCCCACAGGACACTGGCCTACAGGACACTGGCCCACAGGACACTGGCCCACAGGACACTGGCCCACAGGACACAGGCCCACAGGACACAGGCCCACAGGACACTGGCCTACAGGACACTGGACTACAGGACACTGGCCCACAGGACACTGGCCTACTTACGTGAGTCAGCTAGTCCAAACGACTAACGCAATGGAACATTCCCTGTGCATCCCATAAACTTCAAGTCAACCCTAAAAAAGGAAAAGGTTTTAAATATGTGTCTGTCTTTAAACTACAGTACGCTTTTCTCTGCGTTAACTTGGCAGAAGTGATATGTCCTGTGTCTTTAAAACTACAGTACCTTTGCTCTGTGTTAGCTTGGCAATGGTCCTAGCATTCCTGTTCAGTCAGTAAGGCCTTTCGCTCACCGTGACCACACCTCATACAAGTCAAGTCAAGTAGTAGGTTTTTACTGTCCTGTCAGCCATATACACAGTACATAGTGAGACGAGACAGCGTTTCACTGGGAACAATTGGTCAATCCAGAAAGAAGGCAGAAGAAGCTAAGCTATCTGGGAAAGATTGATGACATCATCCCTCCTCTGTTTTCAACAGTCAGGGCAGATTTGAGTGAGATAACAACACAGAGATAGAGAGATAGACGCATCCTAATAGCTGCTACGCTTCCTTGCCTCATTTGTCTTTGTGGAACTTAAGTAAACTGTTTTGCCCTGATGTAAGCATATTCGTGCTCACAGCCAGACTACGTGTGCTGCTTGCGATGCCTAGACTGTGGAATGTAAGCTATTACTGTGTGTGTGTATGTGTGTGTGTGACGCATTACTGTGTGTGTGTGTGTGGGGACACATTACTGTGTGTGTGTGTGTGTGTGTGTGTGTGTGTGTGTGTGTGTGTGTGTGTGTGTGTGTGTGACCCATTACTGTGTATGTGTGTGTGTGTGTGTGACGCATTACTGTGTGTGTGTGTGTGTGACGCATTACTGTGTGTGTGTGTGTGTGTGTGACCCATTACTGTGTGTGTGTGTGTGTGTGTGTGTGTGTGCCCCATTACTGTGTATGTGTGTGTGTGTGTGACGCATTACTGCTGTGTGTGTGTGTGTGTGACGCATTACTGTGTGTGTGTGTGTGTGTGTGTGTGTGTGACCCATTACTGTGTGTGTGTGCCCCATTACTGTGTACGTGTGTGTGTGATGCTGAAGCGTGGCTTGTGGTGCTGTGAATGAATATGTTACCAGCACTCAGGAGTGACTTCAGGAGGATCTTATCAAGCTGACCCCCACAAAGCTGTGTGTGTGTGTGTGTGTGTGTGTGTGTGTGTGTGTGTGTGTTACGTTAATTGTTTTTCAGGTGCGTTGATTGGACCGTCCTATTTATGTCGGGCTGGCAGTTTGACATCTCTCTCTCCCGGGGGTTGCGTCCTCTCCGCTTGCTCCTATTTTTCTCCCTTTATGACTTTTTGATTCCCCATCTTTGCCTTGGTTACACCCTTATCCGTTTTGTCTTATTTTTGTCTTACCTTTTGTAAATAAATATCCCCTAGACCGTACGAGCCCAATGACTTGTGTCATTTATGTTACATTTTAACATTCTGTTTGTAACATTTGGGCGCTCGTCCGTTTTGCGGTGTTTTTTTCCATTTTTGTGTCTGTTGGGAGTTCCTGGTCTGTTGTGGGGCCTTTTGTGGTGAGTACGTTGTTGGCTGTACGTGTGTTGCTTTGCACTGCAATTAGTTAGCCGCCGGGTGGACACAGAGTCCACCACTTCATTATTTTAGTTTGTTATTTTTGGTGGTAGCCTTTAGTTGGCCCGCTTCGGGGGTGTTCGGCTTACTGCGTTGTTGGTTTGCTGTTCGCTTCACGAGTTCAGCGGTTAAAGTACGCCTCTTAGGGGAACCACTGAAGACTAGTTGTCAGGTTCAGTTTAGGTAAGTTTTGCTTTTTCAGGTAAGTGAAGGGGTTGCAGTGCTTCGTGCACTACTTCAGTCGGTGCTCGCTTTTTGTGTCTTGCATTGTCTTTTCGATGCTACAGGTTGGTCTTTAGTGTGGGGTTGGACTTTAGTGCTGCTGTTTTGTTGGGCGATAGCCTTTTGTGTGTCTGCCCTTCGGCCTTCCTGTTAAGTTTTGCGTGGTGTGGACCGCCCTTTTGTGTGGGGGAGAGCTGTAGTCACTTTTGTAGGGGATTTTTTGTGACTACGTTGAGTTTTGCAGCTTATCTCGTACTGTAGCAGCCAGTGCGGTTTGAGTGTTGTGTTTGTTTGTATTTGTTAAAGATAAAACCATGACGTCGGGAGCGCAAGCTTTTGCCGACGATCCAACCGAGGATGCGTTTCATGCTTTAACGAAAGATCAACTTATAGAAGTCGCTCGTCTTTTTGAGATTGAGTTGAGCGCTTCTGATAAACGTCTAAAAACATCTATTAAATCTGTTGTTTATCCTGTTTTGATTGACAAACATGTTTTGCCTCCTGTTGATCTAACTGAAACCATCCGTCTAAAAGAGCTTTCCATTAAGGAAAAGGAGTTAGACAATCAGCGTGAGGAGTTGAGGCTAAAAGTGGCTGAAAATCAGTTGAAGTTACGCACACTAGAAAACGAGGGGAACAGTGATCCTGCGTCATCTTTTGACGTTACAAAACACATTAAACTTGTTCCGCCCTTTGTAGAGAAGGATGTCGAAAACTTTTTTTTACACTTTGAGAAAGTTGCTTTAACTCTACGTTGGCCTAGGGATGTCTGGCCACTTCTTGTACAGTCTGTGTTGACAGGGCATGCGCAGCAGATCTTTGTTTCGTTGCCACACGCTCGGAGTTCAGATTATGATGAAGTCAAATCGGCAATTCTGCGCGGTTATCAACTGGTGCCTGAAGCCTATCGGCAGCGGTTCAGGCGCTCTAAGAAATTAGAGCGCCAGACCTATGTAGAGTTCGCTAGAGATAAGGAACTACTGTTTGACCGCTGGTGTTCTGCCAGTGAAGTGTACAACACAGCGCAATTGCGTGAGCTGATGTTGCTGGAGGAGTTTAAAAACTGCCTTCCTGCTGCAGTTACCACCTATCTTAACGAACGTCAAGTTATAACTTTGCATCAGGCTGCTGTACTTGCTGATGAATTTGTGTTGACTCATCGCTTTTCATTTAAAGATCCAAAAAGTCGTTCTGAATATCTGTTGCCTGCTCAGTTTAAGTCTTTGACCGCTGAGCAAACCTGTCATTACTGTAAGAGGCCTGGTCATGTGGTGGCTGACTGTGCTGTGTTAAAGAAAAGGCACGGAAAGCTGGACACCAAGCCGATTGGGTTAATTAAAACGTGTGCTCCTTCTGTTTATCCTGTCGTGTGTGAATCTAATACGGGGTATGAACCTTTTCTTAGCGATGGCTTTGTTTCCCTGCCTGGTGATAAAAATCTTGTACCAGTGCGTATTTTACGTGATACTGGAGCTGCACTGTCATTTCTTTTAGGGGGTGTGTTACCTTTGTCTGATGATTCGAAGACGGGAACTAGGGTTCTTGTACGTGGGTTTGAGATGGGCTCAGTTAGTGTTCCACTCCACCGAATTGAACTGTCATCTGATCTTGTCACTGGTAGCGTTGCTGTCGGTGTTCGTAGTTCCCTGCCGATTCCTGGTGTAACATTTATCTTGGGTAACGACATTGCCTTTGGTAATGTATGGGCCAAAGAAAATTCTAATGTGCTGCCCCAAGTATCTGCCCCTGACTCTTCTGTCCACGAGTGTGTACAGAAATACCCAGACGTGTTTCCAGCCTGTGCAGTAACTCGCGCTGTGGCAAGGCGCTCAGCTACTGATAAGCATTCACTCTCACACACTGTTGTTGATGCGCCTGTTGATTTGTCGGACTCTTTTCTTGTTAATGTTGATCCAGGTAGTATGCCTTGTTCGTCTACCACTTGTTCTGTACCTGTTAAAAATGTATCGAAAGTTGAAGACTCTCTATGTCTGTCTCGTGAAAAGTTGATCTCTGCTCAGAAGGCTGATGTGACGCTTGCTCCTCTGTTGCAGTTGGCTGCGTCAGATATTGACCTTGATAAAGAGCCGCAGTGTTTATTTTTCCGAGACGGGGTTTTGATGAGGAAGTGGAGGCCTTGTCATGTCCCAAATCAGGGGACTAGTTACATTCAAGTTGTGTTGCCTGTTGAATACAGGGATAAAGTACTAAGTGTAGCTCATGATGGTTTAGCTGGGCACTTGGGAATAGCGAAGACGCTTCATCGTATCAACCAGCATTTTTTCTGGCCCGGGGTTAGGCGTGATGTTGTTCGGTTCTGTAAAACCTGTCGTGTTTGTCAGCTAGCTGGCAAGCCTAATCAAACGATTCCGCCTGTGCCCTTGTACCCTATTCCTGTGCTTGGTGAGCCGTTCAGTACGGTCATTGTTGATATTGTAGGCCCACTGGTTCGTTCTAGGGGTGGGTACCAATATCTGTTGACAATGATGTGTGCAGCAACTCGCTTCCCGGAGGCTGTTCCTCTGCGGACCAGTACCACCAATGCTGTGCTTAAAGAGCTCCTTAGATTCTTTTCCCTGTTTGGATTGCCTACCATTGTTCAGACCGACCGCGGGTCCAATTTTACATCTCGGGTGTTTGCCAGCGTGTTAAAACAGCTGCGCATACGGCACCATCTCTCCAGCGCTTTTCACCCTGAAAGTCAGGGAGCGCTGGAACGGTTTCACCAGACGTTGAAGAGCATGTTACGTAAGTACTGCTTGGAAACGGGTAAGGATTGGGCCGATGCTGTCCCCCTGGTTGTTGTTTTCTTGTAGAGAAGTGGTGCAGGAATCTTTGGGGTTTAGCCCGGCCGATCTCGTGTTCGCACACACTCCACGAGGGCCGTTGGCTGTCATCAAAGACGAGTGCTTTGGTGACAAACCCTCTGTAAGTATCTTGTCATACCTGTCTAACTTTCGTTCTCGGTTGCGTCGTGCTTGGGATTTTGCCCGTGACCATCTTCAACAAGCACAATGCAAAATGAAGGCGTGGTATGACCGTAAGGCAGTGGACCGCCACTTTGTAGTAGGCGATAAAGTTTTAATGCTGTTACCTGTACCTGGATCTGCTTTGCAGGCTCGTTTCACTGGGCCGTATGATGTACTAGAAAAAGTGTCTGATCGGGATTATCTAATCGCAACTCCAGATCGACGGCAAACCCAAGCGCTTGTGCCATGTTAACATGTTAAAAGCCTTTTTATGAGCGTGACTCCCCCTCTGTTTGTCCTAAGCCGCCGCCGCCTGCTGATTCGGCGCTGTCCACTGATGGTGTGGTGCTGATGTCTGCTGTGGTGGAGGGTGACGATGACGTCGGGAGTAGCCCGTGTCGTGCGGTTGTTGAGGGGCGTTTGAACAACACTGCCATGCTTTCTGTGCTTAATGACCATCTGCCTCACCTCTCCCAGTGTCAAAGGGCTGACATTTTGGGACTTGTCCATCAGTTCCCTGAGTTGTTTGGGGATGTGCCGAAACAAACGCATGTCCCTCAAGCATGATATAGATGTTGGTTCTGCGGATCCCATTAAGCAGCACCCTTATAGGGTTAATCCTGCAAAAAGGGAAGTTTTGAGGAGGGAGGTTGAGTATATGTTGGCTAATGGCATTGCTGAACATAGTATAAGTTCTTGGAGTTTTCCCTGTCTCTTGGTTGCGAAGCCTGACCACACTTTTAGGTTTTGTACTGACTACCGCCGTGTCAATGCAGTAACGAAACCTGATTGCTATCCTCTTCCCAGGATAGATGACTGCATTGACCGTGTGGGGTCAGCTGTTTTTGTGAGCAAGTTCGATCTGCTTAAAGGTTATTGGCAAATACCGCTAACTAACAGGGCCAAGGATATCTCTGCGTTTGTGACACCAGATGACTTTTTGTCGTATCGCGTCATGGCTTTCGGCATGCGTAATGCTCCTGCTAGTTTCCAGCGGCTA
>CM050217.1:1515000-1532500 GCA_027475355.1 Coilia nasus | reverse complement strand
GGTGTCACTGGTGTCACTGGTGTTCTAGAACTCTGTCCCTTGAAGGTGTCACTGGTGTCACTGGTGTTGTAGAACTCTGTCCCTTGAAGGTGTCACTGGTGTCGCTGGTGTTCTAGAACTCTGTCCCCTGCTGAAGGTGTCACTGGTGTTCTAGAACTCTGTCCCCTGCTGAAGGTGTCACTGGTGTCGCTGGTGTTCTAGAAGCAGCAGCTTTACTAGCCTACTTCTGCTGTCAGCCCTCAGCCCACTCACACTCTGCCACGCCTCGCTAGGACACGCACACACACACACACACACACACACACACACACACACACCATCAAACTTACCCTCTTCAGCCCCCCTCCCCCACTTCCACACACACGCACACATGAGTGTACTAGTGCTGCTTCAGTCCACACACACACCCTGCCCCCCACTAGGACACACACACAAGTAGGGCTGCTTCAGTCCACACACACACTGCCCCTAATATTACATACTGCAGACGAACACATTTACGGTCTCTCTCTGTCATAGTTGCAGTGATTGCTCAAAGCTTTGGGAAGAGCAGTCATGCCGGCTTACACACCATCATCTCCAGACTAGACCACGCCACTCTACTCTGCCACACACACACACACACACACACACACACACACAGACACACAGACCACTCCACTCTGCTACGCTACTCTACTCTGCCACACACACATTGGTCCTAATGTTAGAGTGCTATTGGTCCTAACGTTAGAGTGATGTTGGTCCTAATGTTAGAGTGCTATTGGTCCTAACGTTAGAGTGATGTTGGTCCTAATGTTAGAGTGCTATTGGTCCTAACGTTAGAGTGATGTTGGTCCTAATGTTAGAGTGCTATTGGTCCTAACGTTAGAGTGATGTTGGTCCTAATGTTAGAGTGCTATTGGTCCTAATGTTAGAGTGCTATTGGTCCTAATGTTAGGGTGCTATTGGTCCTAACGTTAGAGTGATGTTGGTCCTAATGTTAGAGTGCTATTGGTCCTAATGTTAGAGTGCTATTGGTCCTAATGTTAGGGTGCTATTGGTCCTAATGCTAGAGTGATGTTGGTCCTAATGTTAGAGTGCTATTGGTCCTAACGTTAGAGTGATGTTGGTCCTAATGTTAGAGTGCTATTGGTCCTAATGTTAGAGTGCTATTGGTCCTAATGTTAGGGTGCTATTGGTCCTAATGCTAGAGTGATGTTGGTCCTAACGTTAGAGTGATGTTGGTCCTAACGTTAGAGTGCTCTTTTTTCAGTGTGTGATTTAGTGAGGTGTAGTGTAGTATGGTGTGGTGTGTGATGTGTTGTATTGTAGTGTGGTGTATAGTGTTTAATGTGGTGTTTAGTGTGTGGTGTGGTGCAGTGTGTGATTTAGTGAGGTGTAGTGTGGTGTGGTGTGTGATGTGTTTCTGGTGCGGTTGATATTCCCTCTGAGGGTCGTAGCTGTAGCAGCACTCCTGTGTCAGGGCCGTATATTGCTGAGGCTGTGTGTGTGTGTGTGTGTATGTATGCGTGTGTACCTGTGTGTGTTTGTGTGTTATGTTTATGTGTGTATATAGATTGCCATATATTGCTGAGGCTATGTGTGTGTGTGTGTGTGTGTTGCTGAGGCTGCTGTTGGCTCTCGCCTCTCATTTAGTGGCCCTGCTGACAATGGAGCTGACGAAACACCCACTGTGACACACACACATGAATACACACACACATACACACATACATGAATACACACACACATGCACACACACACACACACACGTGTACGTAAACAGACTTACACATTCACACAGTCTCTCTGTTTCTCTCTCTCACACACACTCACATGCATGCGCACACACACACACACATACACACACACACACACCCACACACACACACACACACACACACACACATGAAAAGAGAGCCAGAGACCCCTGCAGCCATCAACCAGTCTCATTACTTCTGCACAGGCCTGTGTTTGATTTGGCTGAGTTACACATTATGTGCATGTGTACACACACACACACACACACACACACACACACACACACACACACATTCCTGCCATCACATCTGTCCCTCAGGCCTATTTTCCTGCTTGAGGCTGCATACTGGAGTATGGTTGTGTGGTCTGTCAGAGGGGTGTTTATGCACACACACACACACACACACACACACACACACACACATACACACACACACACACACACACCTGCCTGCCTGTGAAAATGGGAGTGTGGTCTTAGTTGTTAGTTGGTTCTCATTATGTAGATGTGTATTTCATAATGGTGTCATTCACACGTGTGCTTGATTAGGTATGCATGGGAGTGGCAGTGTGTGTGGCATTGTGGGAAATGTAGTGTTGCTGTGCTACAACAGACAGTAGGGCAGGATTGGCCAGCACCCAGAGAGAGAGAGACAGACAAAGAGGGAGAGTGAGTGAGAGAGAGAGAGATAGAGAGACACAGACAGACAGACAGACAGAGAGAGAGCGAGAGAGAGAGAGAGAGAGTACTTGATCTGTACCGCCTACACTATTCGTTCTGCACATGTGCAAAATGGCATTGCTTGCCTAATCTGTAGTAGACATGCTGCGTTAAAATGCTAGACAGTAAAGCAAAACACCTGGCAGTTTATTTTATTTACATTTTGAAAAATGAAATGGGTGCTACTGCTAGTGCAAACACTGCAAAGCAATGCGAGACGATGTTAGCTGTTTAAGCCTACGTAGCATTTTACAACCCCCCTTCACACACTGTCCCCCACAACCCTCCCATCCAGCTGCCCCCCACAACCCATCCTGCCCCTTCCTACCCCACCCACAACCCTCCCATCCAGCTGCCCCCCACAACCTATCCTGCCCCTTCCTACCCCACCCACAACCCCTCCTAACGCCTGCCCACCCCTCATCAAGCCATGACAGAGAGCTGTGGCTCAGGGTGATGCTCCGTCAGCTCTCTGGGACAGGCACCATCACGGGGCTGCACTTATGTTAGAGGACATCAGCTCGGGGAAATGCAAACAGCTGCTATACAACTGCTGCTGAATACGCTTTTAACAGGCTCCTCTCTGGAAGGCACATTCTTTATGCTTTGCTGCAGTTCTGTCTGGCCCGAGGGTTTGAGTTGGGCATGTAGCTCTCACTCACACACACACACACACACACACACACACACACACACACACACACACACACACACTCACACATGTCCTAATTCTCATAATACAAACTAACATCATACAGTAGCGATTGTTTTCCACCTGTGTTTGTCCTAATGTGAGATCTTGTGAGATCTTATCACGACCACCACTACGTTTCATTTCAGTCCATCTTTTTGCAGCGCTTATGTGTGTGATTTTGAAATCCTTTACCCTTCTCCAACGCACCTTTCCAATTACAGTGAGGTGTTTTGGTGAAGACTACGTCTCTGTCACTCATGCCTGCAAACTGACGACACGGAAAACAAAAGCATGTGACAGAGTACTGCAACCACGGTCGGCATTGGTACCAGTTGGAGTTAAACGAACACAAAGTCTGACAAAACATTCGTTTAGGATGCACTTTTAATATTGGCTGGGATGGTGCACTATTATTATTTAGCTGATGCATATCTATGTTAGCAGCCGGAACTACACTGCTAACACTGCACAACCTGGACAATCAGGACTACCTGAACTAGCCATTGTTTGCTGCCTGTCACAATCCGTCTCATCCACGTTGTTGTGTGAGCTAAACTTTTTGCAGTCACATGACTGAAAGGTCGTCAATGACACGCAGTTGGAGGTTGCTTGCAGGTCGACAAAAAAAATCTTTTTTGTGGTTTTGTGGTTTACGCCCATGTATTTTAAAATAGACGACTAATGTCAAATAAAAATAGTAGTGTTTTTAAAAGTTTGCTCATCAGCTCATATAATGTAGCTGGATCTCTACTGAAGGATGGAGTATGAAAGGGGTGTCGCGATTCTGCTTTCTTACACCGCGAGACAGGGTGGTGACTCTGCGTGTCGCGATTTCGGTTTCGACACGCGTATCGTTACAGGGCTAACACACACATACTCACACACACACACACACATACAGATGGCTAGCTTTCCCGATGCTCATTTAATTCTCACAAGTCGAGATTCCTGCAGTCGCGAGAAGTGTTTACCACTGCCGCCGCTAGGGACAGCATAGGACCACAAAGGTTTACGCTGAAGTAAAGATCTCACTTCCGAGGTTGACCCACCCACAGCAAGACTTGCAGTATTTAGTTGACTGTAAAAGTGCCATTATCTAGTAATCCTGCGGTTCAGTTGCAGTGAAATTAAATCGATGTGCAGAAATAGTGACAATACAGCTGTCAAAACGTTTAAAAAGCAAAGTCACGTCATCTTGTTTTCCTTGTTAAAACCGTATGCCATTACTTCAAAGTTTAACAATTTAAACGTCATTTCTACAAACCGATTGAGTTTTCCCTGAGTTTGGACAGCACAACTGTAATATATTTGCAAGTTGGCCATGAACTGGAACATTTACCACGGTAACACCGCGAATGTTTGGTTTGTGACACACAGAAGAGGTACTGAGGGGAATCTATCATGTTAAAACATACTGCTATCGTGCATTTCTCTGTCAAAACATGTATCATACAGTTTTGCAATTACTGCAAATTTCTGCATAATATCCAAGAGATTCGGACATTTGCCAAGAAAATGCTGAGCTTATTTCGCTCGACATACCATACCTGTCCGAGAACACATTCTCACTTTTGAACTTTATCAAGAACCGTGTGAGGACAACACTAAGGGCTCATTTCCACCGCCTTGTTCAGAGCGTAGCCGTGTTCAGCGCGTGGGCGTATACAATAGGTTTGTATAGGGACAGAATACGCTCAGAACACGCTTGCGGTGGAAATGGTCTAATCTGTTAACGCGCATCCTAAACGAATACGGACAGAATACTGCCACGCGCTGAACACACAGAGGGCCCTATCATGCCGCGGCGCACTGTGCATTCGCGGCGTGCGCATGGTGTCATTACTATTCTGTGCCAGCGCATCGTTCATTTTTTCAGGCATAAAATCACGTTGTCTAGATCAGGGGCGTCACTAGTCCTATTACTGTACTGGGGCACAGCTGGGGCACAGACAGTTAATGCGAGCGTGCAAAGCATCAAACACCGTAGATGTAAGATAGCAATCTCCAGAAACCGAGTGTGGGAGCTCACAGTGCCAGGCCGTTCCATAAATTAACAATGGAAATAGGCATATGCCAGTCAGCTAAAAGACAGTAGCCAGTAGGCTCAAGACGTCTCCAGTAGGCTACTTCAATTTACAGCCAGAACTAGTTTGCATGACAGCTGCCTCATACATTAAACGTAAAAAGTAAAGTTGTAACATTTAAATCCACATGGAAATGGCGACACAGAGGTGAAAACAAACTCAGACACCGTTGTTAGACGTTATGTCACAGCCAAAGTCGCTTGAATAAATTACCATATTAAGTAGCCATGTGTGCATTGTGTATGGAGTGAATAAAGTAGCAATAGCAATATTGCATTACTTTTGTTTGCCGATTGCGAGGTTGATACAGGAAGAAAAGTCCTGTTTTAAACCAAAGGTACTACTAACTTTAGCTCAAACGGTCGGAAATAGCAAATATGAATTTGATACAAAACCAAGTGATTTTGACCTATTGGCTTCACACAAACGTCTAAAACAGTTAACTGCGAAGTGACCGCGGAGAACAATGCACAAGGCAAGTTGGAGATACACTGGAAAGTTTTAATTTGATGTCGGCAGCTGCACACTTCAGCGCTGCGAAACTGCATAAAAGCCTAAAATGACAAGGCAATGTTATGTGTATAGTCATTTGTTTGTTTCAATTAATTTAATTAATTTAAAAGGGCTCTACAGACCAATACTGGGGCATGTGCCCCAGTAAAATATGTCTGGCGACGCCCGTGGTCTAGATAGCAGATGACACTGCGCCATCACGGGTGTGTCAGCGAAAAAAAGAGGGGTGGTCTGGCGCAAAGCGTGCCAAATGCTATTATAAGGACGCAAAAATGAAATCCGCCAGTGGCCAACAAAACCCTGGTCTGTCGTCAGTTGCGCATTGCTGGAAAGCTATTTTATGGGCGCACAACGCTTATATATACGGGAGGGATCCCTCTCTTGATGAGTCGCTGTTAGGGGACGATAGCTAAAGGCATGGTTATTAACACATACATCATGCCAACAACAGGGCTTAAAACGTCTTCAAGCTCCAAAAAGATGTCCAATTTCATACGACTACGAATCAGATTATTTACTAAGTGCAACGACAAAAACACTGATATATATTTTGCAATAATGCACATTTATTGAGCAATCAGTTTTTTTAAATAAACATACACACATTGTTCATAACCAAAGGGAAACAGTAAGTGTAAAAAACAGACTTAAATATCCATCCCGGAAGATTAACTGCTTATGCACGAGCAGATCGGTCTTTAAAGAAAAACGCTCCTGATGGGAAACACGCCATCGTAATAGCAACAAGCCATGGACAAAGCGCGGCTGGCTTTTAAAGGGAATCCATCCACACCATGCCTGTGTGTGTGAAACTACTGATGTACTGATGAAGCCCATCCCCCTTCACACACACACAAACAGGCGAACAGTCTCGGCATTCAATCGAAGAATCTCCGCGTTCAAGATCCAGATCCGTGTTTACAGACGCTGGGCGGATCCGTGCCGGATCAAAGCCAGTTTCATTTTTGCCTTATGTTCGACATTAATATGTTTCATTTAAATTTAAATAACTATTAAAGTAATATTGGATGTGGTTATGCCATCCTTATATTCAACAGTCAGAAGCAACAGAACCATACATGCGCATATGAAAGTGTGAAGTAGCCTTTAATTTAAGGTCTTGCTTTGGCGATGGTCTGCAGTTTTAAAGGAAATGTACATGGGTCAGATGCAGTGACAGTATTTTAATATTCACCTAAACTACAGAGTACAGCAATATAAATCCACGCCAATGTGCTTGAGAGGCCACGCACATTTTAGATTGACATAACATAACTCCATTCGGTCTCGACACTGCACATGTATTTACTAACTCCCTCCTGCACGACCAGTCAGTGCATTCAGTGAACAACCCAGCAAATTCGCAAGAAGTATAAAAAAACTACGTGTAAAAAAGTCATGGTTTAACACACCAATTAAATGAATCTGAATTGTTTTACTCAAGCGAACTAAATTCTACATTCTCTGTGTGTATTGTATTTGGCTGGTGACATTTAAATTGCCCACCGAGATGCTCTGGATTAAATAACCCCTTGTCAAATTATTTGAAACAAACAAATGACTAGGCATAAAGGCAAAAAAGGCATAAAATCACGTTGTCTAGATAGCAGATGACACTGCGCCATCACGGGTGTGTCAGCGAAAAGAAGAGGTGTGGTCTGGCGCAAAGCGTGCCAGATGCTATTATAAGGACGCAAAAATTAAATCCGCCAGTGGCCAACAAAACCCTGGTCTGTCGTCAGTTGAGCATTTTTGCAGGTTTTATTTGGTGTTGAATAGTTGAACCGCCACTGCACTGGCTGTAACTATTAACACCTCCCCCAGACCTGTTCTGTGCGTGGCCAAGCGGTTATGCGCGCGATTTAGCGTAACAAAAGAATCGCCGGCATTCCTCGCAGTGTTGTATAAAGTACTGGAAAATCACACTCAAGTAAAAGTACAGGTACCCCTTCAAAAAATGACTTTGGTAAAAGTCAAAGTCACTGACTGAAATGTTACTTGAGTTAAAGTGTTAAAGTATCAGAAATTTCTTGAACTTAAGTATGACAAGTAATGTAAAAAATAAATGCGCTCAAGTAATGTAATTAAAAGTACAAGTAAAAGTTAATAACAGGCAAAGGCAGTCTGAATTTGAATTTGGCAGTCTGAATTTGATTTTTTATATTTTGGTTAACCTATGGTTAATCTTAAATGAGAGGCAATTACGCTGCTGAAAATACACACACATGGCCAATTGCTGTCATTATAAACAAAAGTGGACAGTGTGTGTTAGGAAGCTGCACTAAGGTAATATTATAAAGTTTCACTAACTTAATTATTTTCCTTGTTAAGTGAAAGCAGAAAAACTGCTTTATTCAATTTTAATTTTGATCAACTTCTTGAAATAAGTTATCAACTTAATAAAATAATGGACATGTAACAAATTATGTTTTTCCATCTGTAAAAGCTCATGTTTTAAGTAATACTAACCTCCTGAATTATTTTTAGAGTGGTGTCAACCAGTGGTTCAAATACAATAGGCCACTATACCATTTGTTGTGTAATAAAGGCAGCGCTCCCAAGTGCCACCTGGTGATTGTTTGGGTACATCGCCGTTCCCAAAAATAAATCTCACGAGAACCTCACGAGATTCCTTCTGAGAACTGAGAATCGGGAAAGCTAACCATCTGTACACACACACACACACACACACACACACACACACATCGCACACCGTTTTCCCAGGATCTCCCAGCATTGTGCATGGAGGTGGGCTCCACTGGTGTGGTGTGTGTGTGGAGCCAGTGTGTGTGCTGGTGTGAGGGGCGATGGGCTATAGAGTGAAGGAGCTCTGCATGGCACAGATGGAGAGAGGCTGTGTGTGTGTGTGTGTGTGGTTGTGTGGAGGCAGTGTGTGTGGTTGTATGGCGGCAGTTTGTGTGTGTGGTTGTGTGAAGGCAGTTTGTGTGAAGGCAGTGTGTGTGCGTGGTTGTGTGAAGGCAGTGTGTGTGTGTGTGTGGTTGTGTGAAGGCAGAGTGTGTGTGTGTGTGGTTGTGTGAAGGCAGTGTGTGTGTGTGTGTGTGGTTGTGTGAAGGCAGTGTGTGTGTGTGGTTGTGTAAAGGCAGTTTGTGTGAAGGCAGTGTGGTTGTGTGAAGATGGCCTTCATTGCTGGAGTGACAGCCGATGGAGTGACGGAGCTCTACTCAGCAGAGACCGAGACACTGATGCATCCTCCATAGTAACTAATGCATCCTCCATAGTAACTAATGCATTCTCCTCCATAGTAACTAAAGCATCCACGATAGTAACTAAAGCACCCTCCATAGTAACTGATGCATCTTCCATAGTAACTAATGCATCCTCCATAGTAACTAATGCATCCTCCACAGACACTGATCCATCCTCCATAGTAATGAAAGCATCCTCCATAGTAACTAATGCATTCTCCTCCATAGTAACTAAAGCATCCTCCACAGTAACTAATGCATCCTCCACAGTAACTAATGCATCCTCCACAGTAACTAATGCATCCTCCATAGTAACTAATGCATCCTCCATAGTAACTAATGCATCCTCCATAGTAACTAATGCATCCTCCATAGTAACTAATGCATCCTCCACAGTAACTAAAGCATCCTCCATAGTAACTAAAGCATCCTCCACAGTCATGCGCTATGCTTCTGTTACGGCTCTGCCACGGCACAACGGCATGAGGTGACCTGGTCCAGCTGTGTCCTCCATCTGTAGGTCGGACGCACCGCTCACAAAAACGCAGCGCTCCGTTTCTCAGCAGCTTTATGCTCTGCGAGCAGATTGAGTCCACGGGGAACACAGGCACACAAACACATTTTACTCCTCCTATGGGTGGTGGCAGCCTTTTGAAAAGTACTCCTGTCAATAAGCGAGCGTAGTCCTGGGCGAGAAGCATTGTGGACCATGCCCGTGGTTCCCGTAGACTCCCCAACAGAGAGTAAGTACGGCGTTGTATAACGTGTTCAGTTTATTTCCATGTTTTGGGGCAAAAGATGCATTGGTGTTTGTGCTAGCAGTCCATCTAGGAGTCTATCTAGGAGTCTATCTAGGAGTCTATCTAGGAGTCTATCTAGGAGTCTGTCTAGGAGTCTGTCTAGGAGTCTGTCTAGGAGTCTGTCTAGGAGTCTGTCTAGAAGTCTGTCTAGGAGTCTGTCAAGGAGTCTGTCTAGGAGTCTATCTAGGAGTCTGTCTAGGAGTCTATCTAGGAGTCTATCTAGGAGTCTATCTAGGAGTCTATCTAGGAGTCTATCTAGGAGTCTATCTAGGAGTCTATCTAGGAGTCTATCTAGGAGTCCATCTAGGAGTCTATCTATGAGTCTGTGTACCTCAGCAGTCAGTACCATGTGTGGCCCTAGCGAAGTAGGGGTTTCTGTGTACAGCATTATATTGCATTATGTGTCTCATTAGCAGACGCTGTTCTCCGGAGTGGCAGTCTGAAGCTATCTGGGCTATCTGAAGAGAGTCTGGGCTATCTGAAGAGACAGTCCCCCTGGAGGGACTTATCTGAGGTTAAGTGCCTTGTTCTGGGGCGCAGTGCTGGTCGACCCTGGGATTAAACTTCAGAATCAGACGCAGATTTACCGTCATCCCTGTCTGTCGTGCTAGTTGCATTCCAGAACCCCCACCATAGGTGGAGATGCGCGATATAGTGAGTCCATTTAGAAAAGGTTTTATTTTATAGTTTAAGCCTTAAATAGCCACTCCCACACACTGTTGAAATAACAGATACATGCAAACACAGACAGCACTGTACAGATGGGCGCCCATATTTGCAGATCCACAACCCACAGTACTCATACACACGAACCTCACTGTAATGCAGCATCTCTCTCTCCTCTCTATCACACACACTCACACACACACACACACACACACACACACACACACACACACACACACACAACCCACAGTACTCATACACACGAACCTCACTGTAATGCAGCATCTCTCTCTCCTCTCTATCACACACACACACACACACACACACACACACACACACACACACACACACACACACACACACACATACACTCACGCTGGGGGAATGTGGTCCTGTGCTAATGGGAGGTGAGCTAATGTGGAATAGATTGCTCTGCAGCCGTGTGCACTCTGCCCCACTGGCTCAGTAATAGCTCAGGTTGTGCAATCTCAAGGCAATTTGGGGGAGGGGAGGGGTTTTCGCCTTATTGGGTGGGTGGGGGGGGGGGCGGGCGCATCTCGCTGTATTTGGGGGGGGGGGGGCGTCTCCCTTTATAGGGGGGGGGGGGGGGGGGGGGGCGCGTTTCGCGTTATTGGGGGGGGGGCGCGTCTCGCGTTATTGGGGGGGCGTGTCTCTCTTTATAGGGGGGGGGCGCCTCCATGATTGGCTTTACTGTTACTGAAGAGATGTCTGCTCCATACCCAAACTCTGCAAATTACTCTTCCTCTTCACCTCTCAATTACCCTCTTCCTTCTTTCTCTCTTTCTCTTTCTCTCTCTTTCTCCCTTTCTCTCTATATCCCCCTCTCTGGGTCCTCGTTGCTATTTATCTCTCTCTTCCCCATCTGTCATCTTCTCTCTCTCTCTCTCTCTCCCTCTCTCCCTCTCTCTGTCTCCTCCACACTCCTCTCTTGCATTATTGCTCTCCTCCTCCCTGACCTCCTTCCCTCTCACTCTTTCTCTCTTTCTCTTTCCCTTCATTCCTCTCCTCTCTTCTCTCCATCAGTGCCTCTTTGATGTGTGTGTACATGTGTATCAATCAGCGAGTGTACCGTTAGCTAGTGTTAGCTAGTGTTAGCTAGTGTTAGCTAGTGTTAGCGTGTGTGTGTGTGTTGCCATAAGTGTGTGCGTTGTGTTTTGAAGGAGTGTACCAAGTGTGTTAGTCACGTGTGGTTTTGTGCATAATTGTGTATTTAGCGTGTGTGTGTGTGTGTGTGTGTGTGTGTGTGTGTGTGTGAGACAGAGATGTGCTGCCTCAGTAGCCTGCTGTGCTGCGACTCAAGGGCACCGTCGCCCAGAGGAGATTTAGAGCGCCGCTTCTGATTACACCAGCAGCTTCCCCCCACACCACCCATAAATTTCACCTCCACACACACACCTATGCCATTACGCCGTTTGTGTGTGTGTGTGTGTGTATGTGTGTGTGTGTGTTCGTCTCTGTGTGTGTCTGTGTGTGTTTGAGTTGTGCTTGAGTTGTACTTGGCAAACACCTCCTCGGGTAGCCAACTTAACTACTTCCTGGTAGACAGGTCATACATTCAAGCACTAACTTCCTCCCCTAGGTGTTGCATTCTGGGAGTTGTAGTTTTTGGGGGATGTCTGTAGGTCAGCCAATAGTGTTGAACCACAGGACCCAATTCAGGGCTATCTGAATGGGACCCAGTTCAGGGCTATCTATGTTGTCAGGACTAGATTAGACAGCAGTTCTTGGTGCCCCTGTCAGAACAGCAAGAGCATACTTCACCTGCCACACGCAGGCACGTTCACACTATCTGTATTAAAAGCAGCCCAGCAAGCAGGTCTGTGATTATTTGAAAATCCCAGCATGCCCTCTGTCATTCTACCACTCTGTAACTGCTTGCACCCGCACACTCTCTCTCTCTCTCTCTCTCTCTCTCTCTCTCTCTCTCTCTCTCTCTCTCTCTCTCTCTCTCTCTCTCTCTCTCTCTCTCTCTCTCTCTCTCTCTCTCTATCTTTATTCTCTTGCTCTTTTTTATCCATCTGTTCCTCTCTGCCTCTCCCTCTCTCCACCCCTGCTTTCTGCGGGTCAGCATGTCCTCCTCTTGTCCTCCTCTATTAATTAATTAATTACATTACACTTACAGTAGCTGACGGTCTTATCCAGAGTGACTCAATTATGTTGCATGGTTCCAGTTCCAGTGCCTGGAGCAGTGTGGGGTTAGATGCCTTGCTCAAGGGCATTTCAGCCATGGATAGGGCGGGATTCGAACCTACAACTCTCTGATCCCAAGACCAACCTAACCACTACACCACAGCTCTATTCAGCATCTCCTCCTCTCCTCCTGTATTCAGCATCTCCTCCTCTCCTCCTCTCCTCCTCCTCTCCTCCTCTCCTCCTCCTCTCCTCCTCTCCTCCTGTATTCAGCATCTCCTCCTCTCCTCCTCTCCTCCTCCTCTCCTCCTCTATTCAGCATGTCCTCCTCTCCTCCTCTCCTCCTCTATTCAGCATCTCCTCCTCTCCTCCTCCTCTCCTCCTCTCCTCCTCTCCTCTATTCAGCATGTCCTCCTCTCCTCCTCCTCTCCTCCTCTCCTCCTCTCCTCTATTCAGCATGTCCTCCTCTCCTCCTCCTCTCCTCCTCTCCTCCTCTCCTCTATTCAGCATCTCCTCCTCTCCTCCTCCTCTCCTCCTCTCCTCTATTCAGCATGTCCTCCTCTCCTCCTCTCCTCCTCTCCTCTATTCAGCATCTCCTCCTCTCCTCCTCTCCTCTATTCAGCATCTCCTCCTCTCCTCCTCCTCTCCTCTATTCAGCATGTCCTCCTCTCCTCCTCCTCTCCTCCTCTCCTCCTCTCCTCTATTCAGCATGTCCTCCTCTGCTCAGCGGATCCTGACCGTTAGCAGCTTTTACAGGAACACTCAGATGACCTCAGCACCAGGCATGCTGAAATCCAGGAATCTGAGTAGGAGAGAGAGAACGGGAGAGAGAGACAGAGAGAGGGAGAGAGAGAAGGAGAGAGAGAGACAGAGAGGGAGAGAGAGAAGGAGAGAGAGAGACAGAGAGGGAGAGAGAGAAGGAGAGAGAGAGACAGAGAGAGGGAGAGAGAGAACGGGAGAGAGAGACAGAGAGAGGGAGAGAGAGAAGGACAGAGAGAGACAGAGAGAGGGAGAGAGAGAAGGAGAGAGAGAGACAGAGAGAGGGAGAGAGAGAAGGACAGAGAGAGACAGAGAGAGGGAGAGAGAGAAGGAGAGAGAGAGACAGAGAGAGGGAGAGAGAGAAGGAGAGAGAGACAGAGAAGGAGAGAGAGAGACAGAGATAGAGAGAGAGAGAAGGAGAGAGAGAGACAGAGAGAGGGAGAGAGAGAAGGAGAGAGAGAGACAGAGAGAGGGAGAGAGAGAAGGAGAGAGAGAGACAGGGAGAAACAGGGAGGCAGATGGTGGAGTGAGGGATTTGGTGAGGGGGAATGAAAGTAGCTGAAGTGAGCCAACACTAACACTAACACTAACATTCGCATTAACATTCGCATTAACATTCACATTCACATGAACATGAACATGAACATTAACATTAACATTAACATTAACATTAACATTAAAATTAACATTAACATTAACATAAAATTAACATTCACATTAACATTAACTTTCACACTAACACTAACACTCACACTCACACTAACACTAACATTCACATTAACATTCACATTCACATTAACACGAACATTCACATTAACATAGGCATTATGGCGGGGTGTACGATGGCGGTGTGTACGATCTCACCACTTGCTTTTACAATGGCAATGGAAATGGTAATAACAGCTTCTAAGTGGGTGGTGGGAGGGGAAAGGCGTCGGGAGGGACTGCGTCTCCCGCCAATTAGAGCTTTCATGGATGACATGACTGTTAACTCATTCGATGCCAATGACGCGAAAACGCGTCTTTTACGATAGTAACGCCCAGTGCCAATGACGCGTTATCGAGTCAATTGCGTTTTTTTACAGGGGAGGTGGGGTAATCATCTGATCTAGCTTGTGTACAAAAATCAAAGTTGTAATCACAAGGGAACCCATTCTGTGGGTAGTACCAGTATCAGTGTGGATATGTCATCATCTAACATTGTCTCAAAGAAGAGACGCTGGACCTGGCTTGCTCAGTTGCTTGCAGTTTTGCACACTGCTAGCTTGATTAAAATAACTCCTGTCAGCACGTATGTTGAAGCTACTGTTTTCCTAGCAACATCTCACGTTTAGCTTCTGCAAGCCACCAATAGATTAATTTCACTTTAGGTAATGCATAATGAGCAGCCTGTCGCGCTGTTTCATAGATAGCTACACCTGCACTTGACTGACCCGTCTGCGCCGACAGCAAGTCACTGACGACCCAGCTCTCTACATTTGGTAAAGCGCACGGATTCACTGCACTCTCCCAACATCATAATTTTCTGTGCTATCATTCTCATGTGTTAATCTAGTTGTTCTGTGTGCGGATCCTGTGGAATACGATGTTATTTTGCTCTGAAGGCATTGTATATTTAGTTCGGTTTCGGTTTGCCTATCCCCTCTCTGAGCCAAGTTCCCACACTAAAATGTTACAATGTTTTATATCGTGTTTGGTGACGTTCAGAAATATTACATTTACAAGCATGGAGCAGTAGTCTAATTGCATAGCTTACTCCGATACTAGATGTATGGACCGGTATTTTAGATCGTGTTTCTCTGCTCTGCTTCTCTGCTCTGCTTCTCATGCACACACATGCATACACACGCGCGCACACAGAGGGGCAGAGCTAGAAGCACTACAGTTATAACATAGTGTGCTGTACATAAATAGCTGCTAGAAAGTCTAATTTTTGCCTTTGAAATGTTTACGCACAAAGTGTTTCCCATGAAGTGTTGCTTTTAGCTGTGCTTCAAAGAATCTATGAAATGTGCCTACATGGTTTTATAAATAAATTTGTATTTTTTTAATTTATAAATAATGTTGCCAGCGTTATTTTTGGTGCAGTATACAATGGGATCACTTTTCATAATGTTTGAGATGTCTCTGAAGCAAAAACAATTGTAATCAAAGACATTTTCTGCTTGAAATGTTGCTCGTTACAAAAAGCCATTTTTCTCAGTATTTTGGTCAGAAATCAGCATTTTTAGTTACACCCACCCATGTTCTCCAGACAATTGCTAAGGAATGGAAAGAGGTACAAACATATTTTTTTTTTCTGATGATAAAGGAAAGTCTGGAGTTTCTTTTGGTATGTTTTTTGTTGACACAGACATAGAACTCAATTTTCTGTGGGTCTTGAAAAAACACTGAAATGTTCAAAAAATCCTGGCACTGGGACGTGACCAACTTTGAAAATGGCTGGCACTGAATGAGTTAACAACAACGGTGCCATGCATGGAAGGTGAGGAAATCCCATCCATCAGGGTGAGACCAGTGAAAAGCCTGGGGAGGTGGTATAATGCAGACCTGAGTGATCGAGAGCAGGTAGAGCAGCTTAGAAAAGAGCAGCCTGTTGCATTCAGAGTTTAGCTATTTTTTATCGTTTGTCCCAGAAGGCTAACAATGGAAGTGGTAGGTGCCCTTAGACGAAGCATGACGACTACGCTATTTTTAAACCATTAAAACAGCTAGAAGAAACTCCACACTCTATCGGTAGTACAACAAAGGCCCTGACATTAAAAACGAGGCACTGAGAACTTTGTAAGTGTACACAACATTTATTAATAAAACAGTTTTGACAGGCAGTACCTTGCTGTAGTTTCTTGTCGTCGCCACCATGATGAAAGTCCGCACAAGTCGATTGAGGAACACGAACCAGCAGGAAAAATAGGACGAGAGGTAGTACAATCGACTTGTTTCGACTTTCATCATGGCGGCGACGAGAAACAATTGCAAACTACTGCATGTAAGAACAGTTTTTTAAATAATCGTTGTGTACATTTACAATATGCTCAGTGCTTTGTTTTGAATGCCAGAGCCTTTGTTGTACTACTGATGTGGAGTTTCTTCGAGCTGTTTTAATGGTTTAAAAATAGCGTAGTCGTCACGCTTCGTCTAAGGGCACCTACCACTTCCATTGTTAGCCTTCTGGGACAAACGATAAAAAATAGTTAAACTCTGAATGCAACAGGCTAAATCATTTTTGCTCCTCAGTACACATACCAACACGGTATGATGTTTTAACATGCCAATTTTCATTTTACACCGAAGTTCTCCTTTAAAATTAACTTTCACATTCACATTCACACTAACACTAACACTCACAATAACACTAACACTAACACTCACTCTCACTCTCACTCACACTCACACTCACTCACACTCACAGTCATACTCACACTCACACTAACACTGTTAACACTCACACTCACACTATCACCTCACTCACACTCACACTCATACTCACACTAACACTCACACTCACTCTCACTCTCACTCTCACTCACACTCACACTATCACCTCACTCACACTCACACTAACACTAACACTCACACACACTCACACTCACACTCACACTCACAGTCAGCCTGCTGATGAAGTGTGTGTGTGTGTGTGTGTGTGTGTGTGTGTGTGTGTGTGTGTGTGTGTGTGTGTGTGTGTGTGTGTGTGTGTGTGTGTACACAGTGCAAACTTCTCCCTACACCACATGCCTACTATGCTGATCAAAGACACCCCTCTTGGGCCAGATCTGTTCTCACCCACACATACACACACACACACACACACACACACTTTGTCATTCTTGCTACAAACCTACTGTTCACTACTCACTCTTCCCCTTCTCGCCCTTCACCACAACACACTCTGAGCGCGCACACACACACACCCACACACACACACACACACACACACACACACACACCCTCTCACCCTCTCAGTGTGTCCTCTATGGGCTATGAGTAGGCAGTGTGTCCTCTATAGGCTGTGAGTAGGCAGCGTGTCCTCTATAGGCTGTGAGTAGGCAGCGTGTCCTCTATAGGCTGTGAGTAGGCAGCGTGTCCTCTATAGGCTGTGAGTAGGCAGCGTGTCCTCTATAGGCTGTGAGTAGGCAGCGTGTCCTCTATAGGCTGTGAGTAGG
>CM050217.1:1495000-1500000 GCA_027475355.1 Coilia nasus | reverse complement strand
AACGTAATGTTTTGAATTGAAAGCTGTCACTAACAGCCACCTAGAGTCTGTTACTGGTTATAGTGTAAGCAGACAAAGTAATATAAAGTTATAGGGCTACAGCAATGTATTAAATTCAAGGTGAGCCCAATCGCTGTTAGCGTTTAGCACATGATGTTGTTATAGTTACTACTATTCACTTGAATGAGCTAGAGCTAGTTCGTTAGCTTGCTAGCTCGCTTTACAGACACACTAAATTATTTTCTAAGAGTTCGAAATAGGAATTTGTTGGCATTTTGGTCCCATAGTAACGTTTTATGTTGGCTTATCTTTGTAGAATCTAAGATCTTTGGTGAAAGTCATCATAGTTTGTGTAGTATAGACCCAGCTCACAACCCAACTTTGAGAATAGATTAACGGCGATATTTTTTTTTATCGCGCGATAAGAGTCTCGCGTTAACGCAGCACGTTAACGCCGATAACGGCCCGCCTCTAATATAAATATCTGGCTGTTTATCCAAAATACAAAATAAGAATTATTAAAAAAAAAAAAAAACTTTTACACTGGACACTGGAAAGTGCAAAATATCACAGGTCAAAACACAAAATAAGAATTGTATTAAAAAATACAGTCTTTAACACTGGACACTGGAAAGTGCAAAAAATCACAGGTCAAACAATATGGTGTGTGTGTGTGTGTGTGTGTGTGTGTGTGTGCGCTCCCAGTAGGGCTAAAGTAATATGGTCAGACTTCAAAAACAAAACACTCTGCAGTGCTATGGTATACTCCATAAAAGCTACAACAAAAAATACCAGCACTGGGTACACAGGACACTTCCTGAAAGTCTCTTCTCTGTTTATCCAAAATACCACATTTTTTCTAAGAGTTAGAAAAAAAAAATTCTTTAACAACACTGGACACTGAAAAGTAATAGTTTCAGCACTTAGGAAGTTCAGGAAGTTCTAGGTTTTGGTGCAAGAAAACCAGCTGATCTACATGCTCTGGTTTCAGAGTGGATCTTTTTGCAGTGACCACATCTCCTGCTGTGGAGAAAACATGCTCTGCAGATACACTTGTGCCAGGGATACATAAGTATCGCTTTGCCAGCCGAGAAAGGAGAGGAAATGTGACCCTGTGTACCTGCCACCAGTTTAAGGGGTCCTCAGTCAGAGGCAGGGATGGGGCTTTGCAGTATTTGTCCATTTCTTCTTCAGCCCTGGCATAGGGGGTCTTGGGTTCAACTGTACTTCCTGTATCACTGAAAGACTGTCCCAGCAAACTCACAAGCAGCGATGAGTGGGCAAGGCCTGCCTTCTTTTTAGGAGCAGAAGGGCCTTCCATTGGTGTTTCTTCATCCAGAGTGCCTCTTTCCTCAGGTACCTCAACCACATTTGTACGGCGGTTCTGAATGCAGTCATTCTGTGTTGTACCAGAAGAAAAAGAAAACAGAAAAATATTTTAGCAGATTAGTCAATTCAACAGCTCATGCTATCTTTAAAACATGTTGTTGCTATGATCATTTTGTTATTTTATATTTTATTTTCCATACATTTCATTTTTTATACATTTTATTTTATAAACATTAAATTACCTCCAAGGATGTTGCCGCCTCAGTCACTCCTTTATATACATCCAATCTCTCCTCCTCTGTCAGAAAAGGTAATCCCTTAAACCGGGGATCCAGGGCAGAGGCTGTAAAAAGCATCTTCTTCTCTGCCTCACTGCTGTACCTCTTCATGAGATCTGTTCTGACGGCATTCTTGATCTCCTGAATCATGTGTGAGTCTCTAGTGGTGGCTGTCATGTTTTGCCGAAGTTGTGTGATGAGAGGAGCAATGAGAGAGACTGTTGGATTACACTTCAGACATCACTGTGGTCACGTCTTTCATTGATTTTAATGCGGCCACAGTGTCCTCCGCGTTTGACACGTCTGTCTCAGTGAGCATGCAGAGATCTGATTCTCCCTTTCGAACTTCTGGTGACATCAATGTGGCACAAATTGCCGGTTGCTGCTCCAAAAACCTCTGGACCATGTCGTATGAACTATTCCACCTTGTTGAAACATCAGTCAGTAGTTTTTGATTTTTCAAGCCCAGGCATGTCTGGTTCACTTTTAAATGGTGGCTGCCTGTAGCGCTGCGATGAAAGAATATATGTCTGATTCGTCCCAGAAGCCTGACGAGAGTAGCCACTTTAAGCGCCCGCTGGGACGCCAGGTTCAGGGTAGGCGCGAAGCATCTTACATGATGGAATTTCCCAACTTGTGCTGCAACGATCATGTTTGACGCAATGTCCGTCACGAGGACTACATCTTTATCTGACAAATGCCATTCTTCCACAATATGACAGAGCAACTCCGCCAAATGCGCACCTTTGTGAGACTCGTAAACAGCTCTCGTCTGCAGCACATGGGACATAAGTTGCCAGTCCTCGTTAATGTAATGTGCCGTCACTGTAACATACGACTCCACTGCCACCGAAGTCCAGGAATCACATGTTATTGCTACCCGACTAGCTTTACTCATTGAAGCCATTATCTTGGCTTTGGTTTCTTGATACAGAGCAGGGACTACCTTTTCTGTGAAGTGGCTACGTGACGGTATCTTGTATCTTGGCTCCAGCGTCTTTACCAAGTGATGAAACCCACTGTTTTCCACGACAGAATACGGTCGTAAGTCCTTCGCTATGAATGCTCCCACAGCCTGGGTTATTTTCTTGCCTTTGTCAGAGTTGGGCGGTATTGTTGACAGTGTCGCATCAATTCGTGGCTGTACTGGGTTTGCCGTTGGATTGGCAGGTGTTCTTAACAACTCCGGGTGGAACCGGCTAACGTGATTTCTTAAATTGGTGGTGTTCCCAACGTATTTAATTTTCGTATGACAAGCTTTACACACCGCATGTGATTTATCCAGTTTGTCTTTCCCATTCTGTTCGTAAAATCCAAAATGTGTCCAGATATTAGCTTTTAGGAAAGTTGGAGCGTCTGTCGGTACTCCAGACGTTGCCTTCCGGTGAGGGTGTTGACTTTTAGGAAACGGAAATAATTTAAACAATGTGATTGGTTGAAATACGTCAACTGTCCACCAGTGGTCCTTACCTTTGCTGTGTCGCGTTTGAAAACCACTTCAACTCCTGTTCATTAAACAATCCGTATTTTTTTCTTAGTAATACAGTATCGGTTCAAATTTAAAACCACAACATAGGAATACTAACAAAATAACAAGTTAAAACATGTTGGACTTATTAACCGAAAGTTACTGAAAACGCCTCTCTACAGGCTTTAGGTTAAACCTCCTTAGCTGCTAACATAAAACAAGTGCAAGTTACCCTCATGTAAGCGAAGTATGTGATTAGCAGCGAAATATTAGCCATTACTAAACACGGTGGTGTGCTCAAATTTAGAACTGAACCATAGGAATACTAACAAAATAACAACTTAAAACATGTCGGACTTATTAACCGAATATTATTGAAAACGCCTCTCCACAGGCTTTAGGCTAAACATCCTTAGCTGCTAGTGCAAGGTACCCTCACGTAAGCTAAGTGTGTGATTAGCAGCGAAATATTAGCCATTACCAAACACTCTGGTGTGCCATTTTCACGATTTGAAGATTTTTGAACGATTTTTTTTTTACAGATATAACTTACCTTGGCTCCCAGTGCTCATGTCGCCGGACGAGAACAGAATAATGCACAATGGAGATATGGTTAATATATGTGATAGTATACTATAAATAGTAAGCCATCTGCATTTTAAAAGCCAAGTTGACACAAGGCATTGCCTCTTAATCTTGTAATGATAAAAAATCTGGTGCTTTCGAATTAACAGTCATTGCAGGAGTTATGTTAAATAGCAGACAGCTGAATCAGACGTTTCTTTTTTTTACATATCAACATGCAAATAACAGTGACACAGTAGTGGCATCAACATATCATGTGTTTATTTATTTTAATCACAGAAACTGACATTATGATGTGCCGAGAACAATGACATGGTAATAACACAAAAACCTAAAATGATACATTTGCCTGATAGTCTATATGACTATAGTGTAATCTTAAATCTTCAATCCCAGTCTTAATAAAACCCTGTCACTGCAGTACTTTGCTAGATGACGTTTAATATTCTGATTGGTTCGTTCATCTTGCACATTGCTTTGGGGGTGGTAGGCAGAAGTTACAGCATGACCTATCCCAAAGACCTCAATAAGAGAATCATTAATCTGAAGGGGAAAAGGAAAACAATGAAAGCAATAACTAAGAATGAACACCACAAGGAACTTAACTTCGCCTGCACAGAAAATATAAAGTGCAGAGGGTAACACATACAGCATTCACAAACCCTTGCTCCTGGTCGGTTATAATCTTTATGACTCCAACTTGTGCCAGCAGAGTCTCAAAACAAACAAGTCATTGTCAAACTGTAACTATAACCCTTCCTAATCTCAAAGTGGCCCAACAATATCTACGCCCACCACTTGCCAAGACCATAATAGAGTGGAGTTTGGATGAATGATCACTAATTACATTGCTATATGCGTTGGACAATATAAACCAATCTTGGTCAGGCAAGGTCCTGTAGGTTCCTAATGAATCATAAATCTTTATTTTCTTAAGGGGTGCCATCAAGTAGCAACAAAAGGAATATATCCGGAAGTTGAAGCACCCATGGGGAAATCTCAACCCGGAAAATGACCAATAGCATGTAGCATTCCGTTGACTTCCATTCATTTTAGCGTCACTTTGAAATCAAACAACTTTACATGAGAAGCCATCCGTACCTTGATATTGGCATTGTTGTAAACCGGAGAGGGCACAGCAAAACACATTTGCTTCGATCAGAAATCTGTCATGTTATTGCCTTGTAAGAAACGTTTATCTGAAATTATGCTAAAAATGACGCCATAAATCATGCGACGGCTAGTGAGTTTCTGTCGCACAGGAGAAAATTTACCGTACTGGTTGGATAACAAGCTGTAGCCACAGTCATGCTCGTTTACTTTTTTATTCATGTTGGGGA
>CM050217.1:1482500-1487500 GCA_027475355.1 Coilia nasus | reverse complement strand
TCTTGGTGGCCTGCACAGCATGTGTGGGGGCACCTGTGTGTTAGGTGGTGTTATGTGTGTGTGTTAGGTGGCGTTGTGTGTGTGTGTGTGTGTGTGTGTGTGTGTGTGTGTGTGTGTGTGTGTTTCCTCACTGGACTTCCGGCACCCTCCCACACGAGTGTTCTCCCAGAAGGGAACTTCCTGGAGGAGGAGTAGGCGAGAGGCGTCGTCATGGGAACCACTGTCGGAACCCTGAGGTGTCACATCGCCGTAGAAACGGCACTGTTCCCGTGGTGCTCCCACGCTACAGGAAGCAAGCAGTGACAGTAGCTAGCTTTGGCCGTCACACTCATACACACACACACACACACTCACACACACACACACTCATTCACTCACACACACTCACACACTTGCACACACACACACTCACACACACACTCACACACACACACACTCACACACACACACAGACACACACTCACAACACACACTCATTCACTCACACACACTCGCACAAACACACACACACTCACACACACACACACACACACACACACACACATAGAAGTATTGTTCGTTATGGCAGAAAGTCAAGCTGTGTGTCTGTGTGTAAGTGTGTTTGCATAGTGTGTGTGTGGTTGTGTGTGTGTGTGTGGGTTTGCCCACACCCCGCCCTAGCAGACTGCCATTGCTTCTTTGCTGAGCACTTGTGTGTTTTCACTGTTATGTAGACCTGTGTGTGTGTGTGTGTGTGTGTGTGTGTGTGTGTGTGTGTGTGTGTGTGTGTGTGTGCGTGTGTGTGTGTGTGTGTCACTGTTATGTAGACCTGTGTGTGTGTGTGCGTGTGTGTGTGTGTGTGTGTGTCACTGTTATGTAGACCTGTGTGTGTGTGTGTGTGACACTGTTATGTAGACCTGTGTGTGTGTGTGTGTGTGTGTCACTGTTATGTAGACCTGTGTGTGTGTGTGTACCTGCATTAGCATTAGCCCCGGGAGCAGAGTACCTGCATTACCATTAGCCCCGGGAGCAGAGTACCTGCATTAGCATTAGCCCCCGGGAGCAGAGTACCTGCATTAGCATTAGTTCCCCGGGAGCAGAGTATCTGCATTAGCATTAGCCCCCGGGAGCAGAGTACCTGCATTAGCATTAGCTCCAGGAGCAGAGTACCTGCATTAGCATTAGCCCCAGGAGCAGAGTACCTGCATTAGCATTAGCCCCGGGAGCAGAGTACCTGCATTAGCATTAGCCCCAGGAACAGAGTACCTGCATTAGCCCCGGGAGCAGAGTACCTGCATTAGGCATTAGCCCCGGGAGCAGAGTACCTGCATTAGCATTAGCCCCAGGAGCAGAGTACCTGCATTAGCCCCAGGAGCAGAGTACCTGCATTAGCCCCGGGAGCAGAGTACCTGCATTAGCATTAGCCCCGGGAGCAGAGTACCTGCATTAGCATTAGTCCCGGGAGCAGAGTATCTGCATTAGCATTAGCCCCGGGAGCAGAGTACCTGCATTAGCATTAGCCCCAGGAGCAGAGTACCTGCATTAGCATTAGCCCCAGGAGCAGAGTACCTGCATTAGCATTAGCCCCAGGAGCAGAGTACCTGCATTAGCATTAAGCCCCAGGAGCAGAGTACCTGCATTAGCATTAGCCCCAGGAGCAGAGTACCTGCATTAGCATTAGCCCCAGGAGCAGAGTACCTGCATTAGCCCCAGGAGCAGAGTACCTGCATTAGCCCCGGGAGCAGAGTACCTGCATTAGCATTAGCCCCGGGAGCAGAGTACCTGCATTAGCATTAGTCCCGGGAGCAGAGTATCTGCATTAGCATTAGCCCCGGGAGCAGAGTACCTGCATTAGCATTAGCCCCAGGAGCAGAGTACCTGCATTAGCATTAGCCCCAGGAGCAGAGTACCTGCATTAGCATTAGCCCCAGGAGCAGAGTACCTGCATTAGCATTTGCCCCCAGGAGCAGAGTACCTGCATTAGCATTAGCCCCAGGAGCAGAGGACCTGCATTAGCAATAGCCCCAGAAGCAGAGTACCTGCATTAGCATTAGCCCCAGGAGCAGAGTACCTGCATTAGCCCTAGGAGCAGAGTACCTGCATTAGCATTAGCCCCAGGAGAAGAGTACTTGCATTAGCATTAGCCCCAGGAGAAGAGTACCTGCATTAGCATTAGCCCCAGGAGAAGAGTACCTGCATTAGCATTAGCCCCAGGAGAAGAGTACCTGCATTAGCAATAGCCCCGGGAGCAGAGTACCTGCATTAGCCCCAGGAGCAGAGTACCTGCATTAGCATTAGCCCCAGGAGCAGAGTACCTGCATTAGCATTAGCCCCAGGAACAGAGTACCTGCATTAGCATTAGCCCCAGGAGCAGAGTACCTGCATTGGCTGTGTCAGATCATCACATGGCTCTCATACTGTATGAACTCCTCCCCTCTCCTCTCCTCCCTCTCCTCTCCTCCTCTCTCCTCCTCTCTTCTCCTCCCCTCTCCTCTCCTCCTTTCCCCTCATCCCCTCCTCTCCTCTCTTTTCCTCTCCTCTCCTCTCCCCTCCCCTCTTCTCTCTTCTGCCCTTCTCTCCTCTCCACCACTCTCTTCACCTCCCCTCCTCTTCTCTCTACTCTCCTCTTCTCTCTTCTCCTCATCTACTCTCCTCTCCTCCTCTTTCCCTCTCCTTTTCTTTCCTCTCTTCTTTTCTCTCCTCCTCTCCTCTCCTCCTCTTCTCTCTCCTCTCCTCTCCTCTCAACTCCTCTCCTCTCAACTCCTCTCCTCTCTTCTTTTTTCTCTCCTCCTCTCCTCTCCTCCTCCTCTCTCTCCTCTCCTCTTTTCTTTTCTCTCCTCCTCACACTGCTCCAGTGGTCTGTCATGGCAGATTAGGCTAAAGCTAAAACCCTGCATATGACTCAAGCACGCACTCATACAGAATTAGAGAGAGACTTCTAGAATAGTGTTGCCACGGGGATTGACAGTGATTAAATGAATGTTCACAAGACAGGAAGTGGGCATGGTTTTGGGATGTAACAACAACTAAGACGAGTAGGGTAATTTTCCAAACAAAAGCTAGCATTTGGGGGGTTGGATATCTTTCAGGCATGCCTTGTGAATAACTGATACCTCTTAAAGGAAATATTATATATCATCTTTAAAAAAACTCTTGAATAGCATGTTAGAAAACCAGGAGCTTGTAAAAAAGCACAGTAACATTAATTTGGTTACTTGCTGATAAGCTCATGCATACTAACAGGTACATTGTTACTTGACAATGTGCAATGATATTCTTGTAGAGAAGCCTCAAAAGGAAGTCTCACTTAATGACAGAGCCCACCTCTCTCTCTTTGTCTTTCTCTCCCTCTCTCTGTCTCCCCCCCCCCCTCTGTCTCTCTCTCCTTCTCTCTGTCTTTCTCTCTCTCTACTTTTTTACAAAGTGCTAAAGAAGGCACTGAAGAAATCGCTTATAGAAAAGTGCACCTGGTTGTGTTGTCATGGAGCCATTTTGTGCTCATAGATGCTTTAGTTGTTGTTGAGGAAGGATATGCAATCTGTTGTGATACTCAAGAGCTCTGTGGCTTGGTGTGCATGCTAGCATATTGTTTCTCACAGAGCTGAACAACTGTGCTCTCTTATGTACTGTGGCTTCTCTTCTGTGTGTTCTGTCACATCATTCCACTTGAGGGATGATTTATTGAAAATTATCATTGATTTGGTTCCTGGGGTATTCAATTATTCATTTTTTTGAACATGTAGCACACACAGTGCGCCTTGAAACCGGCAGCAATTTTGGTCGCCCTTTTTGGGAATAGCCTTCCAATCTGCTACAAATGATGTTTTTGGGAATAGCCTTCCAATCTGCTACAAATGATGTTTCTGACAATTGCCTAAGCTAATCAATACCGCCCCTCTGTCAGTTGAGCCCCTCAGCTGCGGTGGGACCTCGGCCCTAACTAGCCTGATGGCCTCGGCCTGATTTCCATATCCCCTGTACCAGAGCCAGGCAATGTGCACCCAGTGTGTAGCATGGTGCAGATGATGGCTAGGCTGCGCTGGGGTGGTAACACTATATCAGAGGTCATGACCGGCACGGGCGGCATGAACCTGGCCTGTGTGGTTGGTAATGGTTCTGGGATTGAGGGGGTTCTCCGTTTCGACACACACACACACACACACGCACGCATGCAGGCACACGCACACACACACAGTCCTGCCACACGCACACACACACACACACACACACACACACACACACACACACACACACACACACACACACACACACACACACACACGTGGATGGCTGCAAGCAGAGAGGAAATCCAAGTGAAACTCCAGAAGGGAGACAGTGGGAGGCTGGTACATTAATCAGCGGCAGCCACACGGGAACACCGAGAGGCCTGGTACTGCTACTGCTACTGGTACTCCTCCAACCCCACTGGTACTGGTACTGGTACTGGTACTCGCTAACCCCACTGGTACCGGAGATCCAACCCCACTGGTACTGGTACTGGTGCTCCAACCCTACTGGTACTGATACTACAACCCCACTGGCACTGGTAATGGTACTCCAACCCCACTGGTAATGGTACTCCAACCCCACTGGTACTGGTACTCCAACCCCACTGGTACTGGTACTGGTACTCCAACCCACTGGTACTGGTACTGGTGCTCCAACCCCACTGGTACTGGTACTGGTACTGGTACTGGTACTCCAACCCCACTGGTACTGGTACTCCAACCCCACTGGTACTGGTACTGGTACTGGTACTTGTACTCCAACCCCACTGGTACTGGTACTGGTACTGGTACTCCAACCCCACTGGTACTGGTACTGGTACTCCAACCCCACTGGTACTGGTACTAGAGAGGCCTGGTTCTGGTGTGGAGCCCCACTGGCTCGCTGCTCTCTCTCTGTCCTTCTGCTCCCCTCAGACAGTGGCACCTTTGCTGTTTTTTAAGCTGGATAACAGCCCCCGCAGATCTGGATAACAGCCCCCGCAGATCTGGATAACAGCCCCCGCAGATCTGGAT